>VBVQ01001841.1:0-30204 GCA_011636635.1 Tetramorium simillimum | reverse complement strand
TTTATCTTTTTGATGAAAAGATACAAATTAATAATTATAAATAATTAATATATGAAATTTTCATATTAATTTGTTTGGAAACAGGAGCTACATGTATTATAACTTAAATCTATTTATATAAACGCTATATAAATCTATTTATATAATCTATTTATATAAACTTATAAACTTTAAGTAATCTTTCTACTAAGTTATCTTTCTATAATTGTGATATATGATTAATCACAAATCATAAAATTATAGGAAAAACGCAATATAAAAAAGGACTGACATGCTAGGATATGACTGAAAAATTCTACATTAAACATAAAGTTTTATTTGTATAAAAAATTGATTTAATCATTTATGAATTTTAAATTAGTAAAATAATAATGTGTAACTTGTCAATATATTTTTTAGATAAAAAATTATTCCAAATATATTGTATATATTTTTAAGAAATATTTCTACGCATTTATTTCTAATCTAGATTTTATCTAATATATATTTTACCTATACTTATTTCTTAAATATTAAAGTTGGAAATAAAGATTTATAAAACTGCCGGTATATTTCATTTTAAATGTGATCGATTTTGTTTCAAGATTCATGGTAAGATTTGTGTCTTAATCTTTTCCATCATATCACATTTGTGCGATATCGTTTGCTACATTATACATCAGGATATTCGAGATACGGAATATAAGTTTCCCTCTTTTTTTTATTTCGCTTGAGAGCATTCGAGAACATATATATATCACCGCCATAACACTACGGGCGACAGTTTGGGCGGTTGGTCGGGAGGGAACTTCGTTATTGCATATTATTACATTTTCTCGGGCGGATACTAGCAGTACATCGAATTTAAAGTTTTGGAGAACTTCTCCAAATGCTAAATTCGCCTAAAGCGCCGCTTGAACTTCTGTAAGAGGCGCGACGCTTCTCGTCATCGTCCATGTCGGATTAGCGACGTTGCGAGACACCGAATTACCTTCGTGTTACTTTTCGCAGCAGGTAACTTACGGTAGTGGTGCGCACTACCGGTATAATGCACACGTCTGCACGTATAGACGCGGATTGGCATCTCATTGTCCGTCCGGCACGTCAGAGGCGCCCTACGTGCGAGAGAACCTGTGTTTTCCAGCCAATTAGGCCGCTCGGCTATTTTTCTAAAAAATTTATCGGGGTGCTATGATCGCGCGAGGCAGAATTGCCTTTGTTCTTGTCGACGATATACCGCCAGCAACGCAAGGAAAGTTCGCAGAGAACACGATTTATAAAATCTGTTTTATATACATAATGACACAATTAACAAATTTTCTCTTCAGATTGTTTTGTTTCTCTATGATGCAAGTAAAAAAATGGTTTGTAGAACGACTTTATTTTGAAAAAATCTGTCAAAAATTCTTGAAACGTGAAACTGTAAATATTTTCTACGGTAACATTTGTATCATTTGATATACAGTACTCTCGGAAAAATTGTTGTTCCGCGGACTGGATAAGCTGTTCCATATTTGGATACAATTTCGAACTCGTCTTATCGATCGACGTGAAAACAGGAGCGGTAAAACTAATTTAATACTTTAAATGCTTTATTTTAAAATTTATTCAAATTGATTATTTAGATCATTCAAAAAAAAAATTTTAATAATTTCGTACTTTTAAAATTTGCGTTATTTTTCTCTGCATTTTTTTAAAAAAATTATGTTATATCTAGAAAAAATATCCAAGAGATGCAAACGCTTTTTCTACTTTTTGTATAACGTCCGTATCGTTGCATTTCCTTCCGACAGAACATCTAAATATTGAACCTCTATTAGTAACAATTAGTAATAACATAGCAAAATAACTAAAATACCCCTTTTTTTGTAATAAACGTATATAATACTTTGCTGTGGTAGAATTCTTACATGAGCATACATTATCGGCGTATCACACTATCATAATGCATAATAGACAGAATTATCTCATAATATCTAATAGTTATATATTTTGATTGCTGTAAGTGTGTGTTAGAATGCACAAAATCTGACGTTTATGCCGAAGAATTTCATTCAGCATTCGGCTTTTACGTTTTCCGTACCTTTATCAGATTGTTTCCGATTGCCAGTCCGCGATCGATCGTATCCGACTATCGTGATTCTTTGGCCTCGGCGGATAGATATTGGCGCCGATAAGGCCGCTGCAGATTTCGTGCCGCGGCGTGATTGCCCGAGGATGATATCGGATCCATCTTCTTCGGGCGTGAAGAACTCGGAAGAGCAACCGAGCTGGCTTTTGCCTCGTATATAGAACGTTTCGCGCGAGATTTTACGAAGATTCCGCTCCAGAAACGTCTCAGAGATCATATAACGTCGATGGCGATTTACTTTGCAGAGAGGTCACGTATTACACCCAGTATTTTTCTTCTCGCGATTTATTGAGCTACTAATTGCCTAGCTTTTATGTAATTACCGAGTTTTATGCGCAGACTGTCCAAATATTGTTCCTCTCTATGACGCGACAAACATTTTGAATTATTATCTGAACCTGCAAACGGCACTTCCAAATATTTCGTATCGCTATATTTACTGATGCAGTTGACTTAGTATTAGTAGCGGTAAATAGATTATTTTTATTGCGTTTGCTGTGGTATTGGTCTCTATATTTGCCAAGCAATCGGTATGCTCTTTATCCTTACCGTAACTGTTTGAGAAAACTCTGATAACAAGATTCAGACTTGAAAGAAAATTCTTCATTGATATAAGAATTTACGTGACTTGAAAAACTTTTCCTTTACAAGCGTATTATGTTAAAAAAATGTTCATACACTAAATACCCAAGTCCAAGTTTTGCTTTAAAATAAAGACTGGAAAACTTCAATAACACTCGATAACTGGGAATTTTTTAAATTTTAATAGCGATAAATTTTTTTCGCGCAAGTTAAATTGACATAAAAAGAGTACAAAAATTTAATTATAATAGTAAAAAATAATATTCCATTTCGCGTTTTATGTATCACTATTATTTCTTTCGGTTGTATTCTACATGTGTTGCAAGACAAAGTTTAATTGAGATGAAAAGTCTGCGTACAATTTGTAGAATACATTTTACTTTATTTTCTCTTTGTCCTTTTTGAAGCGGTTATGTATCAGGTATTTCATCTCTACGCCGACAAAACAGTTATTTTGCAGTCGTAACTAAAATTAAATCGGCTTTGGCGTTTAGTTAATGCAGATTCATGCTCACCGATTTCCGCGGCTGCGTGTGCGTTTTTGCCGGCGTAGCGTATTCTAGATTGCTAATAAAATTAAGTTCCGCCGACCAATACTTTCGCGTCAGCCGTGAAATATTTCCTTGCGCCGAGTTTCCAGAGGGGATGGGAAAAAGGGGCATTAGCGTTGCGCGATTCACCGATATGATTCAAGCATTTTTCAGCACGAGGAATATCGAGTTAAATTTAATGCAATTTCACGTTACATTATTCCGATAATCTTATCGCGCGTCATTGCCCATTAAACTTATGAGGAAGGCTTTTATCCTTTGCTCGTCCACATCGCGCCGACTAATTAATTTATTACATTAGCCGGCAGAACTGAGAATTATTTATATAAGATCGTTACCGCGTATAAATATATGCTATCGATCGCAATGTTATTATTACGAGAATTGTTATTATATAATACGCAGACTCTTTGAATCATTTATTTTTAAGTCTATTTTTATTTGTAATTTTTCTCGAGAAGAACAGAAAAAAAATGTTACTTTATTTTGTTTCGATATCCGCCGTTAAAAATATTAAAATTCAATTCAATCGAATAAAAATGTAGATATTATTATGTATGTATGTGTAGTTTTGAATATAATCGCATTTTGCGAATATATAATGTAAACGCTTATGCGTGGTTCTGCTTTTTAAATCGGAAACTGTTTATTATGTATAAATTAAAATTTGCTTTTTTGTGTACAGTATAAGTGATATTTTTACATTTACACATTTTGTATATTTTTGCTTTTACAGATTTACATTTTTTAAGACCTGTTTATGATTTAATTTAATTTAAAAAATTTTATAAAACATCGTAAAAACGGAAAAAACACTCTCAAAAGATTGCATTAAATTTAATAGAGATGTACATTTCGTAAAATCATGATATCATCGTTACTTATGAGGTAACTATAATTCGCAAGTATTGAACTGTTATTTCTGATCGCGCATATCCTTGTACTCAATATATCCACCCTGAGAGACATTCTGAATTTATATTCTGTTCTATATTTGTATTTTCCATATATCTGCAAGCAGTTGTACCAGTCAAAAATACTAGAAGCCATTGGCTATTGGCCAGATCAGACTGACGCGCATTCGATGTCGCTGTACGTTAGCAGTAGAAGGGAATGATCTCTATGCTGTCCTATGCTAACGTCTTGCCTGAAAATGGATGCATGGCTGTGTCTATGTTAGAAAGCAATTTAGCTCGAGCGACGACTATTCTACACCTAATTGAAAGCAGACATTGTTCAGAGACGGTTAGACGTGATGGATTAAACGCTCGCAAGGGATTTGACGCATTTGATATTTTATCCTGAAGCTATCGAGTTGAATTCATTAACATATTTTTTCTATTAAATTATCTTATGAACTCATGTTAATCAAATAGTAAATATTACAAAGTATAATTTTAATAAGTAATTTTGATGCATGTTATATACAGCAATATGTATTATTATTATATTATAATTTATAAAAGCATCCACGAAAGTTAACTTGTGTAAATCGATAAAATCCATTCAATTAAACAATAAAAGCAATAAATAATTAATTAATAAGAGGGAATATAAAAATTTTTTTATTATAATTAATGTAAAAATTAAAGTTACAGAGACAAAGACTGAAAGAATATTGATTATTTATTACTGCGCTCAATTTTGCCACTGAATTTTTTAAATAGTAGGTAATAAAATCATTTAAATTCTCGCTGCGCTTGGTAGGAATATCTAATGATTGCTCTTTTAATTGTTATGTGGTGTAAGAACCTTAACGTATAATGGATGGATATCGTGAGCAGTCTAACGATCGGGATGAGTCGACAAGGGGAGAACTTTAGTACTCTTGAGTGAACTTCGAAGTCGGTTTTAAGCTATTACTAAGAGATGCGTATTACGACGACCGAATGGTATTATGACCACTCGAAGAGATTTACGTGATGGCGTAGCGGTCAAAAGTTTATTTGAAACAATATAAATGTATTGCAAAAATAGTTTAAATGCGATATTTCCAGAGTGCACTAAAATAATAAGTTATTTTGAAAGCGGTTGTTTAAAGTTTTAAAGCACTACAGATTTCAAATACCGATTTTAACAAAAGTTTCGAAAATTGAATTCTCTGCATTGTATATATTTTTTTTTTCAAATAAACAACTCGTATAAATACGTCCGGTTGATAAAAATTTCTCCATTGAAAGTAATCGTGAGTGATATCGCATATTTTTCTGCAACAAACAATTCCGAATACGCGGGCGTTAATTTTAAATTTCATAGACCTGATTCGCGCGTGCGGTTACGTGCGCGAGTTCGCAGATCGTTTTGCGGTTACAGAGAGTGCCATTGCGATTTCCGACATAAGTGGTTACCAAGGATATCGTTGAACGACTTTAACGAGCCAGACGATCGCTGGTCCGAAGTACGGAAGTTCGACATACTCGAGCGAGCCCGAAGCCTGTCTTAAGCCGCTATTACTCGATTCACCCTACACGGAGCTTCCAAGTCCACTTACGGAAAGTGGGGCACGAGTTGATTCCATGCAATATTCCGTCCAGAAGCCGATCTTATCACACATGTGTCGCGACTGGCCGTTCAAATAGTCAGGGTTATAACGTCGCGTCATGACAGCCGGCTTTTATTTCACGCGCGACGCGACGGCGAGATTGCGTTCAAAGCAGTGCTGAGATTCGCTGTAACGAGCGCTAATGATGATCTTCGGCGACGAAGTACACCGGTGACGTCCGACGATGCAGCAAATGAGTGCACCGAACTTACCCTATATGGAAAATGACGCCGATGAGAGACCCTCTAGCTAATTTCGCAGATCGTTTTACTGGAACATCGCGCTGATCTACGAGACCCCGAATGATAGTCCGGTATCGTGGAACGGCTTTAACGAGGCAGACAGGCGCTTCTAGTTCGCAAGCTGGGAAGTTTAACAACCTCGGAGCGGGCTTCTAGCGGATCTTAAACCCTTATTACGGTACACGTACATCGGTAAGACAGCTTTCGAAAGTCTGACCTCTCGAACAAAGGCTTTATCTGTCGAGCACATAGAGCAAGTTGAACGTAGATCCATCCGGTTGGCTATAATCTTACTGGCCAAACTCACCTTTGCGTATCGTACTAATTCACCCATGAGATTATTCTCGTTTTTTTTTAAAATTATTTTACCGCACTTAAAGTGTAATAATTTTCAAGAATTAAATTTTTATACGTACAAATGTGATATTCTCACAAAGATTATGCATTGGAAAAGCTAAACAATTAAAGGATCGAAACGATTATACAGGACACGTTCACTTTTAACTAATCTACGGTGTAAATGAGCGAACAAGCACGAAAAAGGATCGCACGATATCTCATCATTAACATTGCGATTTTTCTAAAAAAATCGCTCAATTGTAACAATGGCTCAATTATTAAATACGTAAATCTTGCACGCAACATCGCATGATAGTATTTAAAAAGTGCTGGCGTATAATGGATTTGCTGGTGGCAAACGAGTAAGAGGAGTTTATTAACTTTTAGCCGTCTAATCTTCTCGTACTGAACTTCTGATGAGAACTATAACGATGAATAGACCATGGAAAATGAAAACCAACGAGGGGGCAGCCGTACGTGTCGCGAATAATGGAAAAGCTCGACTGCTTGTTGCCTCGAAGCGAACTAATGACGCGCGAGTCGGACTAATCATCGTCGAGCCATTGTGATCGATGGATAAGGAAGTAATATATATGGACGGAAATCGAGAATCAACATAGTTATTAACTACGGGGAACAAAACATTTCCTATTAATCATTCGCCTTGGGAATGTCCCGCTACTAAAAACTTAATTATCTTAATTCACTTAAGGAGCACATTGTAGAACGTACTCTTAGTTGTATTAAGTATAGTGGGTATTACTTTTAGCTTTTACGATCTGTATTTAGATAACATCACATTGTAATAGATTATATTTCTTTTTAATTACGAAATTTAAATTTAATTTTAATCGGCTTTTTATGCCAATCAATTTTCTCATGACTGAATATAGTTTCACATGTGACTGTTTTTAACAATGTCTAAAGTTTGAAGAATAATATACCTATTTTTTACTAATCGTATTTTTTAATAATTTAAACTTTTATTTATTTTAATCAATTAATGTAATTGACTAGCACTGTGCGATCAATAGCAATTTCGTCCATAATAAATGATGTCGATTTCTGCACAATAAAAATAGCAATTACCATTGTTGATACGTTAAGAGGCGATAATAATTAAAAAACAAAACGAAGTTTGCGTTCCACGTATTATATTGGCGAGCACAATATCTGGATATTTACGCTTAAGCGAAATGAACTACGGCAGTTATCGCAGTAGTTAGGGATCGTGTTTGTCGGACTGGCGGGGTCCACTAGTCACGGTCGGATAGTATTTGTTCACGTAGTTATTTACACAATCGCGAGGCTCGTGTGGACGTTTCTTGTTAATTGTTGTTTTGGCGAAAATAAAAGATGCGCGACGCAATTATGTGAATAAAACGACTATCCCAGTCGATACACGTCCGCGGTCTTGACGAAATTCGCAACGTTGTAATTATCGATTATGCAGCAGGCGTACGAGATGCCGTCACCGCATCTTGAATTTTATTTACGGAGCAATAAATTCCGCTCGCCAATAATGATCGACAGGCATTGCGAATCGATAGGTGCAACAGATGACGTTATTTCGCCAAAACCGAATTGGCGCGTGCACAAATTTGTTCTATGTCTACGTGTAACACTTTGAGGAAATAATTAAATGACACGCCGACCATAAACTATCGTGTCGCGTTGTAACCAGTACGATTAAATGGCGGAATTAGAGTTAACAATATTGCTCCCTACCATAATGGCGTTTAGGGAAATGTTACAGTTTTGATTAGCTTGCAAACATTACTCATTTGCGGATATATTTTCATTACTTGCAGAGTAATTGAAAAAGAAGATATTGTGAAATATCGTCGCGCGCAGTAACAAAACTGTCATTGTATTTCGTGGAAAATTTTTTCGGCTGTTATTAATTTAATAATTTTTTCAAATTTTCGAATCAACGTGCAGCAATATCCGGATAATCGATGGCATGCGTTTACATCGACAAAACGCGCAATATATAAAGCATATTTCACGTCGTATAATTGCCGAATTGCATTTTTTCACAGGTAAAATGATATCTATGCATATCCGCAAGCAAGGGGAAATGTTTCTCATGTAAAAAACAAATTTTGTATGCTTTCTCATATGCGAGACGTATTTATGCAGGAGAATATGAATAAACGTGTAGCACACGACCCAGTTTTTTTAAAGCAATTCCGCTGTGCGGGGCATTATGTTATCGTTGTATCTTTGTATAACGCATTCTAACAGTCACGTTTAAAAACTCGGTAAAAAACTGCGCAATCAGTCGTGTTGCTAGATGACAAAATGTAATGCGTCCATATATATCCAAAAAGGAAATAATAATAATAACAATCAATCATTAAACCGTGCGTCCGTAACAGTTGCTCGACGCGCGTACCGAAAAAAAATTCTAAATTTCGTAATATTTATTATTATCGTCACACGCCGGCGAGCCCTTTCAATGGAAACCTGCTTTCCGACTTTCCGGCTCGCTAAAATAGACCGCCATCCAATTCGCGGCTGTACATGACAATAAATTGCATTCGAAACAGGTTTGAAACTTTGTGCATTCCGCGGCCTGACATTGGCATTAAACGCCGTCGAAGTGTGCGCCCGCTACAACGCACACGTGCATCCTCGTGCGCTGCGCGACCACGCAGGCAGCCTAGGAGGCCCCCGCTGACTCCGCGGCACGGATTGAAAACGTTATTTGCCGCGGTGGTAGGCGATGCCCTCGAAACACCGCTTTAAAGTCGTGCTCGCGGCTAAAGTAAATTTCGCGTGTCCCAAGAGCGGCACCAACTACGACTGGATGTTCAGCAATGAGTAAGCGATGCGTGAAGCTACGCCGTACAGGCGTCGCGCCCGGGAGCAACCCCTATTTGTATTACCGTACCGCACAGCCATAGCGCATACCGCATACTAAGGCTAGACATATGTACAGTCACGAATGTACAAATGTCGCAATCTAATATCGTGTTCAAGTCTACGTGTTTCGGAAGTGCCTTTTATTCTTCGCGACGCGAATGCGACATCTTGATCACTCGCGCGTCTTGGTTCGCGCGCGCGCGTTTTGTCGAAACGGATTATACGTATGTATATACGATATACCTGCACGTGCGCACGCGTACATGCAATAATTTGCGGGATTCGGATACTTTTGTCTGCCGCTAGACGATCGTGTCGGCTGAATTTTGCAACTGTAGTTTCGCAGTCCTCCGTTTGTATCTCCTTCGCGACAATCGAGTAAACGTTTTAAACAATTTATGTGAGAACTCCCTATACGCGAATGGACGATACAATGGAAGCCCGCGGCTTTTAATCGTAACTGCTGGCTTAACCATCCGGCGAATTCGTCGACATATCCGACACTGAAACCGTTTTCATGTAATCCTCGAAACTCCATACCCCTCCGCTTATTCTATACGCACGTCCGATTACTTCCCATCGCTCGGCCCCAGTTATTTATCGCTTACATTCATTTATCTAGATATTTTCCCTTTTCTTGAATAAACTGAGGCATTTCGAAATCGATAAAAAGTTTTTCGAATCCTCAATCTCGTATTTCGTGACGCTAAAAGCCATATCATTTCTCTTCTTTTTTTTGTTTCGTTGAAGTTGATGTGAAACTCGATTCGGTTATTAATATCAGTTTAAATGCGGAAACGATCCCGCCGGGAACGAAAGAATCTTCATAAGAGAGCTAATTATGTGCGTAATTAATACGCGCGATGTTGAATATTAAACGAATATTAATACATATAGCCGTTGCATTTATGAGGATCATAGCAGTTTCGCAACAGTTGGCAATTTTAATCATCTCTTTACGCCATATATTATTAGCTTTTCTCCAGGTTATAAACAAACTTTAATTTGGGAGTTTAAGATTTTTTTTTTTCGTAATGAATTATTCTTAAATTAAATATTAAGCCACATTTAAACTGTGCTGTTTTTAATTAGCGTTTCACGGTTCTGTGTTTATAATGATAAATTATATATATACATATATAGTGTAATAAGATAAAATACAATATTTTTTCTACGCGGCATATGCTACTTTTCACATATTCGATAATCAATTTAAAACTAATCTTTTTTAAGGAAAGATTTTTTCAGAAAAAGACTCGAAGGTTGATAGTTCTTTTAAGTGGATAAATTACAGCCTTTTGAAAAATAAGCTTGAGAAAATTAAAGTCTTACTCTTCATTAAATTTCAACTGAATTTTATTTAGACTTGTATTATTTTGTTTACAAGATATTTAACGATGAGATCCTCGATAATCCTTTCGCTGAAAAGTTATCTTCAAATCGATCAATAAGTTTATGTAGTAAACGTGAAAAAATACAGATTCGTTATACATATATACAGAATAATCTATATAACTTGTTCAATGCCTCTGCGAGAAATCACGATTTTTAAAGTGCACGTCAGGCCAATGCGGAGATATGCCGCGTATCTGCATTGTAACACGTTTGCCAGCCGATTTGCGCACCCTCATCGAAACACGGCCGATAGGCGAACGCGTGCTCCCGCAACGGACTGCTCCGTTTAGATCCTTACATGCGAAATCCAGAATGGCGATCAATGAGCGGCACGCTGCCGAGGGTTCGGGCTCGAAGCGGGACTGGCACCGAAGGGGGAGGAAAACAGGCGGCTGAAGGTTGGCCGCGGCATTCAACGGGGCTAACTCTATCCTGGCAAATTACATTTCCATCCCGCTACGTGATAGGTGCAGCAAACATGCCCGTCAACGTCCGACCGAGTTTCTCGCTGATTAGTTACACTCGACGTGGATTATATTTCCGAAGCAATTAATTAACAAAGTTCCGGCGAGTCGCGTATGTCGGTACTCGTACTCGTATGACCGTACCCGTGGACCGTCGTGTGGAAATCACGGGGCAAAGGAAAGAGAACGTCGGCCTGCACGGGGAGCTGGGGAGGTGGGAGGGGTGAAGAGAGAGAAATGAAATTTCTTGCGGTGGAACGTACGAAGGGAAACCGCCATGGGTAAACTTGTCGAAATATTACGGTTTGCCCTAATGGAAACTGTCACCGAAACGTCCACGGTAAAGCCGACCGGGCTGACCAATCACGCACTCGCCTACTTGCGACGGATACTGATACGCGGCTGACGTAGCAATCATCCCTTTATCGGTGATTGTCACGCTAATCTGCGTAAATAAACGGTACGGTATTTGCTACGTAAAGCACATTCGTTTTTCTTTCGCAAGAGAGTTTTTTTGAAATTTTCTTTCCAGATTATCGAGTTTATTTTCTTTAGGGAGGAAAATATCGGGAAACGAAAACGCGCAGAGAGTATAACAATCCGCGGCTCAGAGTGTAAGTTCTATAAATATTGTATCGTAAATAAAAAAGAATTTTCGGACAACTTGACGCTTATACGGCAAAATACAAAATCGGATTTCGATAGAATTGATACGTTTGACATAAGATACCGTTCTCGATAACAGATATTCTAACTGGTAGCGCTACCAGTTGCCCTTGATTACTGTTTTACATTCGCAATTCGTTATACTCTGCGCGTTTCAAATATGCATTACGCATCTCTTGAAACTTGATCAACTTTTACTCACCGAATCAGCAGTTTTGCCGGCGTAAAAGTACAGCCTGTCCTGAATCGTTATCCTTCGCGTCGCTGCACATCCGATCGCCTCAAGATCGCTCCGATAGTGCGCAACGGTGACGCATCCGGCGACGGAAGATCGTCACCGACACGACATCGGCTCTCATCTTATCTCACCTTAGCTCACGTTTTTTTTTTCTCTCGCGGAAAAAACCGTCCTAATCGGTACACCGAAATTTTTCCTGAATGAACGACGAACAATCCTCGCTTTTTCCTCTCCCGACGTAACTCAGAGACTCGCGCGATGCAACATGCGACGAGCAGCAGGGGCGGGAGAGCGAGCGAGAGAGGGACAAGGAAGGAACGATGTTACACGCGCGGTTGCCAGTCGCAGACTGAACTCGCGATCCGCGAGTAGCATCGATTTCGGTGGAGGGGGCAGGACTAGGGCGAGGAGGAGGGAGCCCCGTGGAACGTAGTAGGGACGGGCGCTTGGCGTCAGACAGGTGAATCGAAGGACGAGGAGTGCGACGAGAGGTATAGTCAGGCTATACGCGCATCGCGCCAGGCGAGCGGGCTGACGGCTTGTATCGCTTAGCCGGCCTGTGGTGACTACCGCGAGTAGTAAGCGTCGGGATAAGGGCTTCGCCGAGCGACTGCCGGCCGCGTCGGGGCGAAAAGGGTTAACACCCCGCGTAAGCGATTCGGTCGGCTGGCTGACCAGGCACGCACAGTAGCTACTAACCGGGGGAGTGCTCCCGATACTCCGATGCGATTTCCGGCGAAAATATCCATTGCTTTCTATCGATTCTTTCACGTCTCTTGCCATCGACGCTAGTTCCCCCCCTCCGCCCCTCCAGATAACAACGAACGATAAGCATTCCGCTGTCTGCATTCCGTATTCTTCGCGAAATTGTATTTTTCGCCTCGCGATTACCCCCCCGATATCTACTGCAACATTTTCGAATTCACTTGCGAGAGAGATTACTTTTATTCTCCTTGTTTCCCGTGTTCCGCGATTAGCTAACGTCAAGCGATTTGACTTACATATCGGCGAGAATGTATGCAAATTAGTATTGATCTCTTCTGCTGCGTGTTAAAATGCAAGAATTCGTGCAAGTATTTGTGTATCCTAAAATTTCATATTGAACTTGTCGCTATGTACAATGTCTGTGTACATAATATCGTACATTTTTTTTTGTTCTATTATTCAGTTATTGTAATAAGTTTTGGTTTATGTTGACATTTGTTATGAAATATTGAAAAACTGTGACTGGCAATAAATGTTGCTTTATTCACTAGCGTATATTTAAAATTTATTTGAAATACACGATATTTTATACTGAGGTTAATATTGGTTAGTAACTAAGCATCACCGCGGTATCGAATCGTGTCAATTATATCGATTTACATCAGAGGAACGTCAAAATTTTATGCAAAACGTTCATAAAGCTGCAAAATATATTTGTAACAGTTTGTACTTATAATCTAATTTTATTTTATTTCAAACGCGAATGCTGGAAAAATACCGTAATCGGTCGATCCCAAATATGCGTAGCATTGAATGGTCCACTAATGCCAGAGTTTCGTTCATTACGATTGTCGATCGATGTGTGGGACGATAATCGTCTATCAAGGACGAATTCAACGCTGTGGCTAACGTGGCTAACAACAAGCAAACATGAGTCGTGGGTGGATTTACTAATGTTGCTACAGGAACGTCGAAATTATAATTTAAATAATACATTACTGTGGCCTTTTCTTCTTCAAAGATTCTTTCCGCTTAAGTTTTACTTTTTTTAAATTTAATCTTTTACACTTTTCAACTCCCATATGTGTTAATGATATTGGTTTTAAAATCTGAAATTATTTATAATACGATTCATAATAATTTTTATTGCTTGTATAAATTTTTAACAAGGCACATAGATAGTTTGTGCGGCTTGGTTTTGCATTCCATCTATCTTTTTTCCCCCTTTTTTTAGTCATCGGAATTGAGCATGTTATCCGCTTGATTCTCAGTCGTTATGAAGAATATATCGACAGGAGTATAGCGGATTGCGCACGCGGCAGTTTCATCTGCCGATTGCCGTCCGCTAACGTTCACCGTATCCACGCGAGATGCCGAAATAACCTTGCAATAACCCAAACGCGCCCTGCGTTCGTTTCGCGTTACGACACGCCGATTAAAATGGATGTAGATATATGCGAGAACGATACTGCAATTGCAATGCTTTGTTCGCGATCGTGTTTACCATACGCTTTATTTGCGCCAGCTTTCAACGGCCACGCGCTCCATCGCAATGCCGCGTTAAACCAGCGATCCGTTCCTCAGACAAGCCTCACACGCGACTATTCTTACCCGATTAATTAGATTTTACTAGTGATATCGCACCACGTAGGCATGCAAGTACAATGTAATCAAGCGAATGAACAGGCACAAAATAAATTTACTTCGTCACACCTCTCGTGAAATCTCACTCGGCTTTGCGAGGACCGTCATTTTTAATTATGTACTTTACGCGAAAGAAGTGAAAATAGCGATTCATGGTTTTCTTCAATATATCTTCCTGTCAATAACGCATTGTAATAACCAGCCGAGTCGTATTATTATTACGATGGCCGTCGATGTTTATGCGATCCGAGTTAATTTCGTTTCTCTATTTATAATCCTCAAGACTTACCCGAATTACACGAAATCACGAAGCAATATCATGAATAATGAATCTTTTTCATTTTCTTGTCTTCAATCTTTTATATTGACATTATCATTATGTATAGCACCGTAAATATATATAACGTACTTCATTAATTAAGTTTATATAAGCTAGGTGGAGAGTATTTGTCCTTCAAATACGTTCTTTTTGCTTTCTCTCTCTTGTCTCAGGAGCTAATGATAAATCGTTCATAAACACGCGATTCCCAACAATGGCTAGACTCTGATATGAGCTATATGTATGCCGTGACATAAAGCGCAGATACGTTCGGATAATTTTTATTCGCCAGCCAATTGATTTATTCAGAGTGTCTGTGCTTGTACCCGGCAGACGAAAATAAATAAATTTATTTACGTTTTAACGATTCGATATAGTGGCCCCATTCAAGCCCCTAATTCAATCTCCCTAAATTATTTGTAGGGCCACTTGCCGTTGAAAGTTTTAAACCCGACGAATTTTCTATCTTGATAAGAAAAATATACAATTGCTAAGCTGGCGCTACTATCATGCATTATTTATCGAGTTGAGACGACGTCCATCGACTCTCGCGGTAATTTGGCTCCACCATCAAAACTAACAAACGAAGCACGGCCCTAAATCGTGCTAGCAATATGGGTGCACCGTATAATCGCCCTATAATTCCGAGATCGATACACGACGGAAAGAGACGGGACGCACTGACATCAGCCGGTCAATTACGTATAATGCGAAGAAAATTGTACGTAATGCCGCGGGGTCGTATAAGCCGCCGGCTAAATGCTTTACGACGCAATTGGACCTCATCGCTAAACACGAGAATATTAAAACACCGAAAAATCATAGCGAAATTACATTCTCTCTGATCGGTTATAAAACAGATTTAAGAATCAAATAGCTGAGGACATAGAAAGGAGTTGTTTTACTAAAAGTAAGGCATACAAAATATGTATATGTAGACTGAGAGAAAAATATAATTAGTTTTGATTTCAATCGCAATTTTATAATATTTTAACAATAAATATGATTAACTTAACTGTATGTATTATTATGTTAACCATAATTACCGTTAGAAATATTATAAAATTGTGATTGAGGCCAAAAGTGACTACATTTTTCTCTCAGTGTATATATTGTATAACAATTTGAGAAGTCCATCATCTCGCAGAAATATTGTTATTGCACTGAGAAAAAAATATTTGTTGAAAAACGCAAAATAGATTTCATTTAACTAAAATATTTAGTCTGATTCGTTCAACTAAACATTATTACAATGACACAAAATATTATATGAATGAAACTATACTTCTTTTAGTGCAACTAAAAATTGCAACTAAAATTGTTGACTCGACAAATTTAGTTCGTACAAATGATTTTTTTCTCAGTGTGTTATCTTTTGTTATTGAATAGTGCCCATTGTATCACTGACATTCTTAATTTATTTGTGCGAGATACATAAATATTATAAACCCAAGTTACAACTAGTAGTTGGGAGTAGTAGTAATACATTTATGTCACACAATGACAAGATGATATGACAAATTATTTCACTGATGTAACGAAATGTTCGTAAATGATGAGGCAGTCATTATCGATATTAGATACCGTCAGTAACAAAGGGCTGATATTGGTTTATGATCTGACATTGAAAATTAGCAGGAAAGTCGATTAATTTCAAAATATTATGCAAATTCTTGTCACCGGCATGTGATGGGCGTACAGTGTAGCCCTTTATTGATCTAAAGTGGCGTAATAATGAGCCTCTACATAATCCACGGCAATTATTTTTTAATTGATAATGCAAAATTAATCAGGACGTCGGGTGACTTCGACATATCGCGTAAATCCTCTTAATAAATTGCATGATAATTAATTCAAGCGGCAGATACAGGCAAGCGGTGTCAAAGCTTTTAATACCGTTCGTAATATGAAGTGGTGAACATTCCTGAATTGTTAATGAGATTAACATATAAATTGCCGAAATATTTCGCCGCTTTCATGATTTGTTTCCTATTTTGTTTGTTCCGTTCGGATGAGGTATGCACACATCGGGGGTGTCCTTGCAAATAATTTCTCATCCGATAGTAAAGCGGCTCATCTTACCTATCGTTGACTTACTGCGAGAATGTGACACTGCGCTTCGTCATTGAGAGTACAGGCAGTCGTTAAGCCTTGTTCTGGCATCGCGTTGCTAGTATCCGGTGAAATATTAATTATATTAAGATGCGTGATAGAAACTTGACAAAAACTACTCACGTTCGATGAATGAACGCATTTTCGCAATGTAAAACGTGATTTTGAAATCGCGTGAAAAGTTTCCACCGCTAAACCTAAGCTAGAGCAACAATGTTTGGTCTCTCTTAAATCGTGTCAAACAGATTTATGCTGCAATTCGTAATTCGCAAAATCGTAAAACTCGTAACCTGTTTTCGTAAGATTTATAAGCATTTATGAGTAGATCTTCAATTCTATGCGTACTGTATGTCATACTCTATACTCATCTTTTTACGAGCGCTTCGTAAGCTACGACTTTACGATTTTACGATTGAATCATAGATTTGCTTAGAATTGCAGCATTGATTTGTTTCATTAATCCGTAGCGCGGGGGATTCGAGGGCGATGCTAAACAATTTCCTCCTTTATCCGGGATTCTCGTTCTTGTCAGGCGTAGGAATGACGTGAGCTGATGAGTTACCGGTGCCCGTACGAGCTCTTGGATTTCTGTAAAATTTACCTTTCTTGAAAAACAGTCGTGGTAAGAGCGCATTTTTTACCATTTATTTC
This sequence comes from Tetramorium simillimum, assembly GCA_011636635.1. Classification (NCBI taxonomy): domain Eukaryota; kingdom Metazoa; phylum Arthropoda; class Insecta; order Hymenoptera; family Formicidae; genus Tetramorium; species Tetramorium simillimum. Next base: position 12,776 of record VBVQ01001841.1, on the reverse strand, counting down.
GAAAGATTGTCGAAGGTGCTGATTTAGATAAATAGAGCACTTCACACGGTCCAGTCCATAAAGAATGGGATAAGGGAATCACTGGCAATGAGTGTATCATGTATCTACAAAGAAGCCGAAGGAAACAGAGAGGGTAAGATCGGTCGTAAGACAGGAGGGTTTACGTGCTGGTGTGAGGACGATGGACGATGGTCCGTCGCACCATGTGCTAACTTAACTGAAGGGATTACAGGCTTAGTTAATGGATGCCCCTCGTACGGTCCAGGGTAACCACTGTGTTAGCCTATGCCGTGGTCCGATGCCCCTTAGCGCTCGATGGATTTCCAGAATCTTTCGTAATAAATGCCGGGTTATGTGACCGGGGTCACTGAAGCATTTCATGGCTCCTGGGCTGTTTATGGCTTTCGGAATTAACGGCTTTGGCTAATATCGATTTTAGATTACCTCCTACGGACGAGCCGAAATGTTCCACGCTTGCAATTTTTGTCAAGTTTGTTTATTGAAAAAATTATATGGCGATAGATTATAAATCAATATGAGTGTGACTGGTTAATTAAAGAATATTGGAAAGTTAAAGATATCTTAGTAAAACCGAAGCTTTTTCACAAAAATTAATAATAAGTTGCATTGACAATTAATATCTGAGAAATACAAATATTGCACCGTCTTCTTACATACGTATACCTGCAAGATTACAACACGATATCAAATGACAGAATTGAATATCTATGAAAATCAATTCTTCAACTCTGTCAATAACAATTTAATTTTTCAAAGCGTGCGCTTTTTTTGAAATAGACGCTGGGCTACTCTTGAAACTTAAATGCGAAAGTGCCGCGTCCTTCGTCCTACTTAGAAGAAAAAATATTTGTTCCATTCTTCTGATAAATCATAGAAGACTGATACTAAATTCTACGTAAGTTTTTGCAGAATCCCGTGCGCGTTAGGCTTGATCTAGACGACCGAGAAAGTCGACGAATAATGCGCGCTCGCGTTATTTATCGCCAGCAGGTATGGTTGGTGAAAAGTTGCCGTGATATCTCGGCGAAGAGGCAAAGTAGAAGAGGCCCTCGGCACCCACAAATCTGCAGAGAGATATTGGCAGTTTGACTGGACTTGTTCTATTCCTCCCTTTTTATCGCGGTTCAATTCTTGGTCAGCTACTCATGTCAGATACATTTTCTCCTTGTTACTTCCTCACGGAATTAAACTCCGCGATCTCTGACACATATAGACAGTACGAAGATAAAATTTTTACGTTTATTTTTGTCAAACTCTGTTTAATCCGAACAGTTTTTTGGGTCGTCAAAAAAATCAAATACGAAGTTTTAAAAAAATGTAATATTTAAAATAACAAATTTAACATGACGAACTAGAACATAGAAAAATTCTTACATTTGCATAAAAATTGCTTACTGTGAGTTTATCCACGACAGCAAAAGCTTTAATAAGGCTGGCTGTGTTGTTGAATGGGTATGCATATCACGTACTGCATGCAGTGAATTACAGAGAAATATAAACCGGGGAGGTACACGGTGGAAGTTCGCGATCTAAGAGATACAGAATATGATTCTGCGCGGCAGGATTTAGTAAATGTTTCGCAAGAAAAGATCTCAGCTTGAGTGCACGCGAGACACGCACGCGCGCGCGCGGTCGATCGCGCGATGCGCATCACTTCAATTTCAGATGGGAATTAATGCGCGCTAGTAGAATTTTACGTCGGCATCCGATCGTACGCGATCGCGTTCATTATTTCGGCAAAATGCGCTTTTCTCTCCCGTTACATTTGCGTTACATTTGCGTTTTGAACGGCGCAGTTTCCAGCGCGAAACTGCGTTTACGTCGCGAAGTGCTTTCGAAATTGATACATTCATCCGACCGTGGAAGCGTAAACCTGTAATGTACACATTTTCTGGCATCCGATCACCTATATCCCGAGTTTACGCAGATCAATTTTTATCATTAGTATCCGAGCGCTCTTATGAATGTTTCATTGTCGTTGGCATAACGGTAACGGCCGCCGCCGCCGCCGCCGCCGCCGCCGCCGCATTGCTGCTGTTGCCATTGCTGCTGCCCTGATGCGCGCGAATTCTTGATTTTCACTCGTATCCTCGCCGGGGGATGGCTCGCCAGAAACTGACCGTGGCAGTAGGTAGCGCGCCAATGAAATCCCGCGGGTTCAATTTTTTTCCCCGACCTCGTTTCTGTTCGATCTCTCTTTCCCAACGAGCGATTCTTCCGCATTTTACATTCTGCCGTCCACGTTGGCCGCCAACACAATACGCACGCACGACCGACCACAAAATTGCAAATGCATCGCCATTCTCTGCGCGGCCATCCCACTGGCTCCCCCTCATTTCTCTCTTTCTCTCCTTCTCCGTTCTAGCGTTGTTGCCCTCTTTTTTTTTGTTTTGTTTTACGCGCGTCTCTTTATCTGGAATCATAACTTTTTCAGCCAGTCGATAAACTGCGCGTAACCATGCGTGTACGCGGCGTCGTCGTTTGTCGCACCGCAGGTGCAGCAATACCGCAGGTGTTACAGGCGCAAACCCCGTGTCGTAACAAATCCCCGGAAAACGACAGTCACCGTGATTAACTCGTAATAAGCCGGGGGGAAAGGATACGTTAATAATTGAGTCTGTAAGCGTAGGTATAGAGCCCGGAGTCTCGGCGATAGTTGTCGCCGGCGATACAAACTTCTCATTACCTGGGTAATTAAAACGCTCGAATATTAAAATGATGACCTTAATTACGGCGCACCATACGTTGTTGCTAATGCAGCTCGGGAAAACGTCGTTTCCCACAGCTTTTGCGTTAATGCAATCATAAGAATTATTGCGTGTAATCACGTATATTTAAATGTTCCGATTATTTATTCACGATACCTATTGAGACAGGGCTAATATATGATCAACGTTAATTATCGATACATGGAAACGAACGGCATAATCAGCAGCACTAATGCGCAATCTATAATACTGCTGTTTATATTTTATAAAAAAAGTCGTCATTAGTTGAATTAAGACGGAAAACGATGTTAATTTCAAAGAAAGCAATTCCGTTGATTATTACGGGCATATCAGAGCGGAATGGATTTTGTTGATAACGCATGCATCGTGCAGAGCGTGTATTAGATATTACGATCGTCGGCGCCGTTAGGCCACTGTCATGGAAATATTTTCGCGGTGGGCAGACGATTGCGTGTCACGCGCGTTGGTTGCACGCGAAGAATTTTGCGGCTACTTCGTAGCCATGAACCGCATCGATGACGTACGGGTCGTATATTTGACGTATACCGGCGACAACGGTCGACCGATCGATCGCTTTATTATTTTATATGTCACGTCTCCCGATATCATTGAGGTGTCGCAGCTGCGCGTATTTGACAGGTAATAATGACTTCGACCATCAATAAGAGCGGAAGGCTATAACTGCGAGCCGATGAATCTTACGGAGTCAATTCTTTTCGACGTAATATGACGTTCTAATTATCAAATAAAGAAACGATACTTTCCGTTAGTTAAATCGTTATTTGAAGCTACAAAAGTAATTAAAGCTACTCAATATTGCGATTGCTGTTTTCTTGTTTTCTTCTTGAAATTTCATGAAATTAAAAAAGGTTTGCGATATGTCTGAAGAAAATATATTAAAAACGTTACTCGAAAAGGTTTTTTCCAATACGGATAAAAATATTCCTTTTTTATTACCTTACATATGCTAATTATAAGTGACATAAAAAAGTTTCACGATGTCATACTTTTTTTAGAAATTGATATTTTAGTTTTTAAAAAGTGACCAATATTAAATCCCATTTCTCTCTTTAAAGTGCTTATTTTGAACAAATAGTATTTATGAATTTAGTTTACACATTAATGTACATACACATATTTTCATGAAAGAGAAGAGCCGGCTCTTCAAAATAATTTGATATTTTCATATAGAACCATGTGAACTCATACTATTTTTATTAAAAATTTATTTGTTTCATTATTTTATTACTAGATTAAAATTTCTTTCATTTTAGCTGCTTTTAGAAATTTTTTACTGCCACTTTTGTACGTGCAAATTAAAAATTATTTCATTTTTATGTTACCAAGAAAAGTTTAATTTTGTCGACTAGCGTAGTTTTACGGTAAATTCACATATTTATAAACATTTATAAATAGATAACCTATTACACATTACACTCAATTGCACATTATACTCAATCTACGCGAGAGGCTGGTAGAGTAATAGAATAAGATCGCTGTCCAAGCGATCATCTAATAGTTATCTAATATACCTTTAATAAAATAACAAGAAGCAGGATGTCACTGACATCGGGCTATCGATCAAAACTCGTTAACTTACGCGAGGAAGGGAGGGAGGGTCGTAAAGGCACTGGCCGACGTCTCACACTGAGGAAATAATAATTCATCGTTTGATGCGCGATCGCGGGTGAAGCATCGACGCTTCGATGAATTAATAATAAACACGATGCATCCGCGATAGGATGTTGCTTTGCTAGGCGTGCCGATGCTCGTCGCAACTATGCTATTCCGGCCTGGTCGATCGATAATATTAACGGTTAAATGGAAAATGCACGCCGAGATGAAACAGCAGTTACATATTTGGGTCACTCGCGGACAGAGATCGTGATAATGTTATTATTTTGATAAAAGAGAGATCGATGTGAAATGTGATTTTTACGGATGATCGGATGGATACGGGTAGAGTTTGATGCGATGATCAATGTAAATAAAGATTGAAAAATTGAAAGATTGAGAATTTCAAAACAGCCATACACGTGCAATATCAGATTATTTATTACTTTTAATAATCAATGATAGAAATTGAAACATTGAATTGAATCTGCTGATATTGGCAATATTTAAACGCTAAGAACAATTTTAGACGTTGGACGTGAGCTATTAATTGATTTAAATAGTAATTAAATAATGCAGTTATTTATTAGCCTCTTAATTACATTCGAATTATGAGTGAGTTGTGGCTGCGAATTGTATTGCTATATAAAAGTTAATTCACGATTTAAACGATAATAAGAGGAGAGATGCATTTATACTGAATTTTCATAATCAGTTTGATTAATGTCAAATGTATATATATTTTAACCTCTGAGATTTTTAATAAAACAATTAACGCACGTACATATATGTAAAAAGCGTTTAATTTTGTCGCCGACGTCACGAAAACAGCAAAAAATATTCTTCCTAGTTAGCTATTTTAGGTTGACATTAAGGCCCACGCACTTTTACATCTATTGCCTCATTATATTAATTATAGTGATATCCATGTGCGACAAATATACGCGTCGTTGAACATTGCAAAAGCGAGCAAAAGATATCAAACAAAAGATACTAGACTGCACATGAGATATTGGATAAAAATAATGTCGTAATTCCGATAAAATTCTCCATTTTCACTGACAGTTTCTTCGCCGCCGAGTTTCTCCTTAAATCTTCATTTCTATAAATCCATTCTCTCGTTCTTAGAAGCACAATGGCGCTGTCTTGAGAGAGATTCGTATTAATGATCTTCCCTTTTCAAAACCGGTTGCCTTAATTTACTGACTAGACCGTGGAAAGGCGGACAAAATAATTCATGCCATTGAAAATTCTTGATAATTACATTTTAACTTACTCGAAGTGTTGTATATTTTTTAAAAGACTGACGGCAAATGAGAGAAATCTCGTTTAAGATATTTTGTATCTCTGCTTATGAGTACAGAAAATATATTGCAAATTAGTTTGTTTTTCTTAAGCATAATTAATATGTTGTTAATAAAATTAACCAAATGTTATGCATATGTAATATCGCGCGCAAAAACGATTACTCCCTCTCTCTCTCTCTCTCTCTCTTTGTAACATTACCTTTTTTAAGCTTAAAAGGAATCGTTTACCTTATTTTGTATCGCAGTCGATCGCTCGTACTGCATGGCTTATCATGCTCGGCGACGGAGCACCTCGAAATTTACTTCTGCGTACTTACACGTACTTACACGTTTGTCGCGTTTCGCCGAGCAGCTGATCGATCACACGCCCGACATCCGTAGAACGTGTCTTTTGTGCCCCTTCGAAGGATATCCGCGTCGAATCATCCTCTCCGCGCCGGGCACAAAAGTGCTCGGATAGGCTCCTTCAGACTCTCTCTCTCTCTCTCTCTCTCTCTCTCTCTCTCTGCCATGCCTACAGGTGTAAACCCGTAAGCAGGGCTCACCGAATCAAGATTCTGCTTAAGATTTACGAGGGTCCTGCTACTACACTCCCCGTCCTCTGCGGTTCCTTCCTTTCGTCGTTTTTCTTCTTCGCATCCTGACGTTTCTCTTTCGGGAGGAATTTAAAACACGCGGCATTTTCCGCACGGTCATGCAAATTAATACGGCAAATAGTAATTCCACTTCATCGTTCGGAATAAATCTACGAACGCGACAACACAGCGGGAATGTAAACCCCTCGCCACTCACCTCGTTTACGGACGTGCTCGAAATGTCATGGCCGGAAAGTGACCTATATCATCTCTTTGTATTTGTCGTTCCAAGAGCTCGTTTACGGCTTTCCGTCTTTTAGAAATAATAACGGATTAACCGTTAACTCTTTATCCAAATTTATATATTCAAGCAGCAATTAGGAAGATAATCGCCCGAAATTATAGTAGAATACGATGAACGATAAAGGCGAGCAGATGGGCTCTGTATATTTAAAATAAGGGAAACGTGACGTACAGCCTTATTATAATTATTACGTAAGAATTATTTAAGTCAGGGTAACCCAGCAGAAATGGCCACTCCCTTTCAGCCTTTAAACTAACAGAGATAGACCATAACAAATATGTATCAAATTAAATGTTTCAAACTGAACTCTATTGTGAACTGGTAGCGTACAGCTCTAGCTATTTGTGTTAACGAACGGCGAGGTATGCGTGATTTCTTTTTATTGGCTATTTCGATATAATAAAAAATGTAGCTCTTTGAAATGAATACAACGATGTCTACTTTAGTGCAAACATTTTATACATTATATGAATTTTATCGATTTAAAGTTTCACGGGCGACGACTACTTTTTCATTTTCGATCTTGCAATATATGGCCATCTTCTGACTCTCGCACTAGCAATTAACACTGAATATTATAGACGGACGACATGTTACACGTTAATCGTTACTTGTATACTGTGTACTTAATGTTCTAAATTTTTTACTTTGCAATTATTTTTATTGAAACTTCAATCTTTTTGTAACATGATAGTTAATACAATTTCACTTGGATTGTATCTTGTTTTTTTTGTTGATTTAATAAACACGAATATCAAGCCATTTGCGTGCAATTGATTGTAAAGAGCTTTGTTTAAACAAAACAAAATACACGCTCATACTATCATACTATCATTGGACACTTGCTTTCGGTTGATCGAAGGATTTCACGTACCCCGCACAATCCACTCGAAATTATGGTGGCGCATTCATCGTGTAATCCGCGTACATCGTTATGCGATTACGTAAATTCATGCTTTTGAAACATGACAAACGATCGGCCACGTGACGGAATATATTCCGCACGTTGCAAGTATACAATTCAATTTTTATTCCCAAACGGATCCCGTTAGCCGGTATTTCGATGAGACAACCGCGATATATACGATTCGGTTCGGACATAATTTATGGCTTTCGCACGTTATCGCTTCCGTCTAGCTTGAGAATAATACCATCTTTACAGTTATCGATGTCTCGAAGTGGTGGCTCGAGCTTCGATTTCGTCCAGCGATGTTCCTCGCAATCCGTTGTCGACCCTTCTTTGACGAAGGTCAGAGTTGAACGATTATTCACTGTATGCTGTTTAAAATCACACACACCCGGCAGACCAATATTTTATAATACATTTATATTACATATATTATATAGATTATCTATCCTTTTCAGAGGAAGAGTTTTATTTTCGACGTTTCATGTAGCCACAAATTATGAGTGAGATATTCTCTTCAACAAAAAAAAAATGGAAATTTATTTTATCGGTTAATGGCATAAAATATTTAATTACATTCCTTTTAGTTTACCGATACTTTATTTCGCGATATTTATTTTTAATGTAATTTAATTGAAATGTGGTAAAATCGTCATAAATTATATCGCATGTGACTAGTATGGCTTTCTAAATCTTCTCTTCTGGAAAGTGTGAGATATATTTCAGCAACATGTTGTTTCAGATTGCATCTAATCCAAATTGATGATTGTGAAAATTGTACATTTATACGTGTATCGCGGGGAAAATGGTCTGTAATCGACATTGTTTACCTAAGTGTCTATCAGGTTCTTCCTCGCTACCCAGAGATAATATATCGCGCAAATTTATGCACGATCACGCTACGTCATGAGCAAAGTACTCTATAATTTGTCATGATAGTATCATAAAATATACGATATCCCATAATAGCAATTATTGTAACTTGTCATTCGTCGATATTGGAGCGATGAAGTACAGAGATTATCCAAATCACGCAAGATGATAAACCGATCGATCGTAATTAAATTTATGGCTCACTCCTCAAGAATAATCGAAAGTGATATGCGATTATGACATAATTTCGATATTTTTTAATAAACGAAAATCTGTCCCTCGCGTCTCCTATTCTTTCATCATGATATATTAACAGTTTTTGATGTTGTTTTTTTCAATTTCCGGCGGATTTGAGAGGTTGAACGCATCAGACTCCAATCACCGCGGATGGTAACGAGGGCCGCTATATGGCAGTTTATCGGCATCAGTGATCCGTAATTATAATTAAACGTTAATCACGTAAAACCAGAGCCAGTATGCCGCTGAATTCGATTGCCTCGTATTAGAGGATGAGGGACGGAAGGTAGGGGTTGACCGGGTTCAGTGCTGGAATACAGAAAACGATTGTCCTGCCGAACATTAATAATATAACTCAACATTGTCCACTGTATCCCTATGATCGAAGTCTCACTTAATTATCACTGATTTATCTCGCTTTGACAGTTCATAATGTAGTTTGCATGACTGATTATTATGCTTGATTAGATTCTGCTTATTATACATATAATTATATTACAATAAAAAGTTTTTAATAATTACGTGACAGAATTATAGTATAAAATTGTAGCGCTAGGTAACACGAGTGAGAAAAGCAATTCTAAATTTATAATTTTATAATTATATGAATTTATCAAACATATAAATTTTCTTTATATTTCTTCTTTTATATAAAATTATCTGGCTTTTTATAATAGAATGTTCATACAATATTGAATCATTCGACTAAACATATGATTCATTCATAAAAGAAATTTGAGCGTCCCATAGGAAACCATTTTGCAGAATGCAAAATAATAATTATGATTATAATTAGCAGGTAACATGCTGCTGTGGTTAATTATAATTGCGAATCGAACGTTAATTGAAGGTATCGGGTGTAGGCGCAAAAGCACGGAAGTAATTAAATTCGACTGATACATGGGAAGGAAGATGAACGGCCGCGAGTAGAGAAAACATCTGTCGTTGGCTGACATTAAGTACATACGTTCGACATCGTCCCGTTTTCAGGATCCTACGATCCTGGTCGTTAGAATCGAGCATCCGTCCTGTACGAGAGAAATTATGCACGGGTACCCGAAGACGCCGCCATATATTATTCAGGATTCTGTTCGTGGGAGTTCAACGACGGCACCGCACGAATTCATTTTACCTTTGCTCGTCCTCCCTCGGACGGCTTTTTAAATGTTCTCTTTTCAATCCTAGACGATAAATTAAATATTACTTTCATATTTGTGGTTACCAGCTGCGCCCGTGAAGCTATACATATATTTATGTCCTTTTCATGAATGCCCAGAGGAATGTAAAAGCCACATAAGCTACATAGTGTCGTGAGTCTTTCAGAAATTCTGCAAGGCAGTCGTTGACTTGGTTTCAAGTTATTCCTTTTAACATAATTGTAAATTTTCGCAACACTCGCTCAAATTCTAAATCTTTTAATTTTATACACGAAGAAAACATATTTTATATATCTAACTCTATTAAAAAAATAAGCTCTATAGCTTTTTATTTGATATACTTACAAATTTATATGTAAATTATCACAAGTTACAAAATTTTATTCTATTGAAGTTTACAAAAATTCATAAAAATTGAATCAGTAGAAAAAAAAGATTGAATTAAAGTCGTAAAATTGCAAAAAGTTAAATGAAGAGTAGTCACGGATTGAGATTCCCTTAATGACTTCTAATACAATGGAGAGGATTATAAAACGCGCGCCGTGCATGCGGTCGTCGCAAAAGAGCAAGAGCCGGGCAATTTATGAATTATCAATAACTGAGGAAGCCGACACGTGTCCGTCTCACCGCAAACAGTAATAATCATTTAATTGGATTACATTATCCGCGACACTGTGACCACAATATTCCACCACCGTGCCAGATATGTACACATATACGAGCAACCATCGGAAGGGGTCGGACTGCAGTGGATTCATCTGACGCAATAATCCCGAATGACGTACTTTCGCGAGTGCCTCAGAGTAAACCGATTACCACGTCGGTCCGTAGACGGGAGGACGGGAAGGAGTGGGTGAATCGAATAAAGTTATTCACGCGAGCATGGCGAGGGCACTGGCCAGGAATCGCCCGCCATTCCATTCCATCCCAGAGATATACGTATGTAGGTACGTGGTATGCATCTGCCTTTATTACTAGGAAGTCTTTCCTTCGTGTATCGCGTCCGGTTCGTCGATTCCGTTCTTGCGGACGCATTGACGGAAGTGATAAAAAAAATTGCGAGCAAATCACGTGGCGATGTCGATAATACGAGAAATCGAGCAGCCCGAGCGGGAATCGATCGAGTCGAACAAAGTCAGCCGGACGAGAGATTACCGTGAAATGATGCTCCGTTTCGCCGTCGAGGACGACAGTATATGCGCCGAGTATACACGCTGCGCAACTTTGCTCGCGTCGCTAATTTATCAGAAAAGAATATCCAGCGGCATTGTGGAACGATATAATTTCGCGAAGGGTTATTCAGTAGTTAACAAATGGCGGGGGGTTACGCCGAGACAATGAAATGTCTCTGGAAAATGCGCAAGGGCGAGGTGACTAAAGTTATTCACGCGTAAGGGCCGGGAACGGCGACCAGGAATTGTCCGCCATTCCATTCCTAGATGCGCGCCAACATCGGGTGTACCGGAAATATCCTTCCTTAGCGTTAAACCTCGCAGTCTTTCAGGGGTGAGAAGCTCCAGCAGCAATTTTACACCGAGTCTTAATTGCGTTATCAAACGATCCTCTTTACGCGCGACCATCGTGTCGGACCGCCGCTTTATTCCGTTGTAGCCCGGTTGTCTTTTCTAATTCAATTACAAATCTCCATCAGAAAAAAAAAAGAATTTTGCTTACGTCAATGAACCGAAATAGCATACTCGCTGCGAATAATTTCTTTGACATCATTGCTTTATTGGATTCTAATTCGGTCAATGTAATTCGAAGTATACTCTTTCCTATAAATAGATTATATTTCTAGTGGACAAGATCATATTACGAGAGATGGAAAATCGATCAAGCTGTATTTTACAAGGATTTATTTATGGAAAATACTTATTCAATTATTTCGCTTATACTCTTTATGCACCTTACCTCTGTGTGATTCGCCGATTTTAATGAAACTCGGTATATTTGTAGATTAGCCAAAAATAACAGACATCTATTTTTTTTATACTTGCAATGGTGCAACTTTAAAAGTGAAAATCATCCCTTATATTCAAAAGCGCAATTAATTGATTCATTGCGTTTAAGCTCACAGTATTGAAACTATTTCTGAATTTTGAAAATAATGAACGAGTTTTCGTCGCTGAAAGCAAATTCAATGTAAAAATTATAGAATTCAAAATGGCGGATCAAATATAGTACTACCATATTATGTAATTTATAACAATCTTATCTCGCTCTTTACCGAATCCAGGAATAACCGACGAAGAGATGGCGAAAGTCTATTCTCATTTCGGTTTTTTGTTGTATTACTTTTTTATTTCTATTTATATTTTTTTATCGATTTTTTTTATTTCTTTGCTTATGAATGCAAAGGGTCATTTTTACCCTTAAAGTTGCAATTGCACCATTGCCGATAAAAAAAAAATGTGTCTATTATTTTTGGCTAATCTACAAATATACTGAGTTTCGTTAAAATTGGCGAGCCACACAAAGATAGGGTTACTTGTGAGAAAAAATATAGCCACTTTTGGACTCAATCACGATTTTATAATATTTCTAACGATAATTATGGTTAACATAATGATGCATATAGTTAAGTTAATCATGTTTATCGTTAGAAATATTATAAAATTATGGTTGAGGCCAAAAGTAACTATATTTTCCTCCCAGGGTGTACAGCTTACACGACTGGTGCACGTTTTCATATATGCGCCCAGATAATTTTTCATATTCACAATTTTTTTTCTTTCTCGAAACTCTATCGTTCCTCAAACGGCTCCTCCCGAGTTGTCTACACACCCTATGCACGTAGCGTCCGCACATGCACGTACCGAAGTGAACGCAACAACCGTCCTGTGGTTCTCGGTTAGGACAGGCATGCAGACGATGCGTCGCGGCTGAGGAGCAGTGTCCTGAGTGCCCGCACGTCACCCAATTCGGATTCCTATATATCCTAGGCCCGAGTCTCGTCCCTCGCGATACCCGTTTCTACCGTCCAATAAAATGGAAATGTCCCCGATGCTGACATGCGGAGCCTAGGAGAGGAGAAGTAAGGCATCCCGGGGGG
>VBVQ01001840.1:10252-21068 GCA_011636635.1 Tetramorium simillimum | reverse complement strand
GTGTTTTTCTGCTCGCCACAAAGGTAGAAAAAATTCTGGTCATATAACTATTCGACACGTGTAATGCATGACATGTGCAACGCAATTTCGTTACAATGTGAGCGCCATTTAAAGATTCAATAAAGTTCTTTGTCGGAAGGATTTGTCCTCCCACTTGCTCTCGCTGTGTCCTTTCTGCGTCGGCCAACCTTTCTGCCTGAAATTGTTTTTTTTTCTATTCTAAAAATATTCCGTTTTTTTTTTGTTTCAACAGATTTATCTTCCGACAGGTTCTTGAAGAGAGATATGTAAATCTTTTCAGTTTTTTCGTCACATTAAATGAAAAAGGAGTGAGATTTTTTAAAAAAATCGATATTTAATAAATTCGCTGGCGTTGCGCATCGACGATTCACTTCAGGTTGGTGCACTCTCGCGGATGACGCAGAACGGGTGGCGATATAGTCCTAAAAGACCGAGTTACTCCCCGGCATTCCGCAACGACGGAGCATTCCTTCGACCCTTCGTGGATAGAGACCACTCGGGATAGATCAATAGAATCGATTGCGGCCGCGCTAACCCCCCAGGAAAAGAAAATGGGTGGGATCGCATTGTTTCCCTCCCCCTTCTTCCCCCCTCGCGAGGGGGGAACGCATCCATCGTGAGAGAGATCGGGGGATTCGCGAACAATACGACCAGCCGCGGGCAACACCTGGGCGTACCTTGTTTATTGCGCAACAATTCACAACAAACAAAAATCGAGTGCACGGGACGTGCGCGCGCTTACGAGAGAAAGAAATATTCCGAGATGGAGAAACGGAGCAGAAATTGAATATCGGAGTAAGAAGTTTTCAATTCAAGACTTTACGCTTCTCTCCCTCCGCCCCTTGTCCCTCGAGTTCGCCGTGAATGTCTGAAGCCGCGTCAGAATTCGCGTTAGATTGCACGCGAGCCTTTCTCTAGCCGCTGGATTTAGGCTCCCGCTTCTATGGGGGTCAAGTTCAGGGGTCGATAGCTCGGCCGGTGGCGGTACCCGGCCGGTGTTACCCTCGAATAAAAGTGAACGCCGTCACGGCGCACGTAAAGTGCAGCAGCAGCAACGGCGGCGGTGGCGGCGGCTGATAGCCGGCCGCTACAACGCCGATAGCCGGCAGATCGATGGAGGTGCCTGGTGAACTTGGAAATTCCCCTAGCACACGCGCACTTCCTCGTCGTTCTCTTTCCATCCCACCCTTCTCCCTTTCTCTCTCTCTCTCTCTCTTCCTTTCCCGTTCGCGCCGTCACGGTGCACCGGGGATAAACGCACGCTCGAGTAAACGCGCGTACACGGCCGATTAAGAAACGGGTTATCTTCGACTCTCGCGCGCGAAGTGTCTGCCCGCTCGTGCGCGGCGCGGGATGATTCACACAGCTAACGCCTCGGGGACACTTGTACTGGGTGTCCTGGAAAAGGGACGCGAGTCCCTCGCGATAGAGAGACTCGACTTCTCGATAAGCGGTTTCGACAAGAGCGAGAATTTTATACAAGAGACTGTCGCCGATCTCCTCCTCGGCTCACAATTTTTTCCTCGGTTCGCGTTCATCGCACAATTCTATTTCTCGCGAAGAACGAGAAAGAGATCGGGTCTCGAGACGGTTGAAGATCATTCCGCAGATTAGTCTTATCAACTTTTCCTTCGCGCACTTCCACCGCGCGACACGCAATTTTATCAATCGACTCCAATCTCCTTTAGAAACGATATCCAAGGATAACCGGTCCCCCCTCCTCTCTCCGTCCTTTTTTTCCCGACTCGCTCCTCTGTATTGCATGAAAGAGGACGCTTCCCGTTGCGTGACCAGAGGTCGTGATACAGCAGCAGGAGATTAATATACACCGGTGGAGTTTCCGCGATAACAATTGGCGATTGCGAAATTCCTAATATTATTGCATTAGAGCCAATTTATATCATACAAAAGTGACGCACGTATTCTAGTTCGTATTGTACACGTAACAGATATACGCGCTAGAGTAACGCGTGCACTTCCAAGGTGAAGCAGACTCGGCGACACGTTTCGCGGTATCAGCGATATGTCACGTCTTGATATTTTCCTAATGGCGGAAACGGAGAGAACAGGATGTCGCCGCCGTCGATCCCCTCGCCCGCAGGGAAAAGGGCAAAAAACGCGCGCGGCTGAATTTTACGCTTCGCGCGACATACCCGCGATCCATAGACCGGATTAATCTCGGCGTGTCTCTTTCGCGGAACTCGCCGTATATAATTTCGTTTCTCCGGCGGCGGCGGCGGCGGCGGCGGCTCGTGATTGACGTCTCGTACAGGAATTACCGAGATTTCAACTGCGTGAGACTGTTACGTCACGTTACGCCACCGAGACGGTTTTCCGTCGATAATAAAATATAGTATCGGATACTTCGTTCCCTCCCTCGATTTTTCCTTTCCCCCTCTTGTTTTGTCTAATTAAAAACTTACTCGGGTTTTTTTCTTTTTGAAACATTCGTTTCGTCCTCGCGATCTAAAGGATCATTGTCTCCACCCTTCTTCTTTAAAGTACACCGCGTTTACGAGATCGCGGGCGCGATAGTGCAACTCATTAGAATGACGGATGTGTTACACGGTGCAATTACGCGAGTATGCTTTCAATGTAATTAATCGTAGGTAGCGGAGCTGGATATAACCCGATTTTCAAGCCGAACCTGTGTGGGAACTCGCGCGCGCAACGCCACCGCCTTCGCGAGCGTACGAAATATGATTTGCGACGTTAACGAGTGACCCCGATTACCCTCCCCGTTTGATTTTCGCACCACGAATCTGCAATCGAAACCTGTGCGCGTCGCGGCGTTGCACATTACATTTATATTGCATTAAAGCGCCCAGGCGCTTCGTCAAATTGCGAGCGTAAATGAATATTGATAATGCACCCGTGTGTTCCGCATCAAAAGGGGGGGGGGACGAAGGGGGGGAATATTAAATTTCCCACAATCATAATATAATAATTACCTCCGCGACCGCATTCGTGGTCGGGATGTTACGCAATCCCGGGCGAGGGATTTTTTTTCTCACGGAAGGTGATCCTCGTGACTCGGTGTACACCTCGAAGCTTACCTTCGAGTCTCCTTGGAATTATCGGCGTCATTAACTGATTATTGACGTTTCCTGCGCTGAAAAAAAATTCTGGTTAAAAACGGACGAATCAGAAAGTCTTGTAGGATTGATCAAATATTCTGGTTATTATAATAGGAATTCTAATTATTATAAGTTACAAAGTATTGAGTTCTATCATAATAACCAGAATATTTTGATCAATCCTGCAAGATCTTCTGATTTTATCTATTTTTAACCAGAATTTTTTTCAGTGTGCGCTCTCGGATACCTCCGATATAATTAATACAATCACCACACTCGATAATCACCTCTCTCTTCTCCTCTCTCCCGTTCGTGCCGAAAATACGCCGCGGAAGGGAATTTTTTTTTTCCCTCTCCTAAGGGACCGCAGATAGGTGCAGTCGTCTCACGAGAGGCGCGCGAAAACTTTCACGCCCAACGACGTGTCGATGGATGCAAATTGCCGACGTAACGAGATACGCGATCACGTTGGATATTAGGTAATGGTGGTGGTGCCCGCCCCCGGTCGGAGGATGCCTCTCTCTCTCTCTCGGTGCCCCTGATGAGGCTAATAAAAGTGACATCGTTACACGCCCCGGCCGCGGCGCAACGAGCCTTTAACCTACACCGACGACCGTTCGTTCTGATTTTCATAATCTGGCCTCACATCGTCGCACGCTGCTCGCTACTTCTGCCGCCTCTCTTTGCGCGTCTTGCCTCCCCCGTGTCAGTTTGCGCCCCGTCCTTCTCTTCCTTCGCCGAGTCGACCGAGTACGAAGGACATCGTATAGGAATCTGTTCTTTTTACTCCAGCAGAGACTGCCGCCGGATAATCTAGATGCCTCCATCTAGGATATTAATACTCCCCAGCATCCTTGGATACGACGCAGAGCGTCCGCGGGCGGCTCGTGTATTCTCCTCCGTTCAGCGGCCGGCATTCTCAATGCCGAACGCGGCGTGTGCGTCGTGTTTGCGCGAGACCAACCGAGTTACATCCGATAAAAATAAACGTCACGTTTGACATCGCGGGACGGTACGAGACGAAAATCAATCGACCGCGTTTAATTTAAACCGCTATTATTTTTAGTGCCTCCCCTCTGTCCGACTCGTTAACGATTACTCCGCTACTGCGTTGTAAGTCACTTTACGAGTCTCGTCGCCTCTTGGTACTGTATCATACACTCCTGGTGTACGTTTTTTTTTTCTCTTAACATGCAGGATCGTATCTTTCTCTGATGCTGTTTGTGTGCGCGCGCGCGTTGGTATATTGTATTAAGGATTTCATTCCTTCTCTTAGTTGGTCGAAAGGATGTACGCCGGAACATAAATAAACACCATCAATTCACTCGTAATAAAGGCCTACGTGAGCGTGGAGCCGAGGAGGATAAAATCGTATACCGTGATAAACCATTTCTCTCTCTCTCTCTTTCTCTCTCGCTCTTTGCTCGCCCAGGAACTTGGGCTTCGTCGTAAAGTAGAACGACGGAGGTCACACCGCGCTACGAAAGCCACGTCATCGGCCGCGAGAGAGAAGCTCCTTGGGCCTCGGTATATATTCCGAGACGAAGAGACTCAGCGTGATACGAACGATCGTCCTTTTTGGAGACCGTCCCCCCCCCCTTGTCCGCCTCTTTTGCTCATACCTTTATTCCGGGGCAGATAACGGGTCGCGGAAAACAGTAATAATGAATTCTTTTTTCCCCTCCGGACGGCGATCGCCGCGCTTTTTCCCGCGGCTGGAAGACCGCCGCAAACACGGTTAAATAAAACGGATAAATCGGCTTCTCGTTTGTGATGATTCCTCGCGTGAGCCC
This sequence comes from Tetramorium simillimum, assembly GCA_011636635.1. Lineage (NCBI taxonomy): Eukaryota > Metazoa > Arthropoda > Insecta > Hymenoptera > Formicidae > Tetramorium > Tetramorium simillimum. Next base: position 16,177 of record VBVQ01001840.1, on the reverse strand, counting down.
GGTTAATTAAATTCTCTCGCCGGAGAGAAACTCCACTCGCGAGGAATGCATTCTGGCCGCGGATCGGCCGATCGGTTAGGTTTCCATCAACGGAATGTTTATTTATCCGATGAAATGCGGAGCCGGCTGTGTTTAGTTAAACGCACCGCTTGATTACCTGATTTTCCCAGATACCCCGATAGATAGGCCTTATCTATCCTCCGCGAATAGAGATAGGAAGAGCAGCTGGGCAATAAAGGCAGAAGGATGTTCCGCGACAATGGAGCAATCAGCGTAATATCGCGACGAGAGAAGAAAAGAGAGAGAGGGAGAGAGAAAGAGGCTCGGACAGGAGAATCGCAGTTAAGTTTTCGATGCGACGCGATGTCGCCGGGGGCAATCGAGCGACGGAAATGACTTTAACAATGGTGATATAGAGACGGTCTCTGGTCGCATAGGTGCCCTTGACAGTGACAGATTGCGCGCGGGACACGGAAGACGGGGGAGTTTCATTTTCCGCCCCCGTCTTGCGCCGATCTTGCGGAGGCGGATAACTGCTCCGACTTGGTAACGGTGCCTTCTGCGCCGTCGACGCACCTGACGTATTTATCGATACCGGTTGTTAATTTAGCCCCCGAGCCCTTGGCGACCCGCTGCGCCGGGAGAACGATAAGGAATAGAAGACGATATTGTCTCGAGCTCTCCTCTGTGTTCTCCCGAGACCCGGAATTAGTCGGCACCGATTGAAGATTCTCCGGGCCATTGCTCTACAATACGGATAAGAGAAAGAACACAGGAGATTGCCGCTCTCTCGAGGTCAATGCGAAACGTTATCGATTTACCGTTCGGCCTGGCGCGCGATGGCCTTCGAGCGTGGAAACTGGTGAGAAAACTCATCGAGCGTTTTAATTTACAACGATCGGTCAGAGGGAGGAAGAGAAAAAGAGCCGAGCGAATATAGAGGAAAGAGGAGACGTGCGTCGCTAATTATAATACCGAGATCCAATCTCGGTGAGAGGGTTCCACGGTCAATTAAGTCGCCAGCGTTTACGTTTCGCGAGACTTTTATTGGTCGGCATACGTTAGAAAGTACGGGTTCCATATACGTTTAAAAAGTTCCTCGTGGTCGATTTTCCCTCAGCGCGATTTCAAGTGCACGGTCAACGCGGCACGAATCCGCTCGGCAAGGAAAGGTAAATATCTGCAGGGCGCGATGACGTAAGATCATAAGAGCTGACGCTACGTTCTTTTCTCAGTGATAACAAGAACCGGAGGATTAGTATTTCGCTTGACCACACGAAATATTTCCGTTGTTTTCGATGACACGAGGAAACGTGAAGAACTCGTTTGCTTCAAAGAGATGGATTATATTGTCGCTTGAAATTTCCTTCAAGTGTAAATTTTCTCTCGAATCACTTAAAATGAAAGTATTTAAAAAGGAAAAATTAACGAGTCTTAACTATTTGAAATTTGGAGAATAATTTTGACGAGAAGGATTTGCTGACGGTGTCACAGTTGTTTGTCCCTCGACAACAGAATAATTGCGAAATATGTACCTTCGTGTTGTCAAGAGCAAGGAAAACATTTCAGACGAAATACTCCGCGATGAAAGGAGCCAAGCGTCGCCTCTACGTGTCAAAACCAAGCGGCGTCCCGTTAATATCCGCTCCTTTCTGTGAACTATTCGGTGAAAGTAGATTTTCAAAGGTCCATCGTAGTCCAGAATATACAGTTACGCAACCATGTTGACGCAACATCCGAGAAGGATTTTCTCCCGCATCGCCACCTTCCGTGTTCGCCTTCCCTTTTCGCGCCACACTTTTCATTACGCTGCACTTGAGCCGAGTCACCTAACGAGAGAGAGAGAGAGAGAGAGAGAGAGAAAGAATGACACGCTTTTGTTCCATTGTGCGTGCTTACGAGAACGTTACTCGCGAAAGAGGAGGAGAGCGTGCACCGAGGGCGCGACAATGCGCCTGTTTTGCGGCGTCTCGGCTCTGACGACGTCTCGGCTTGAAGAAATTATTTCTTTGTTGCCGTTATCGCCATGGTCGACGGGACGCGTGTAAGATTTCTCTGTTCCATCTCGCTCCTTCGCTCACTTTTTCCCCGCCCCACACGTGCGCCAGGAAGAGAGACGGCAAAATCGCGAAGAAGCGAGTCCACGGCCGACTGCATCAGGGCACCGCTGCAGCGACGGCGGGGGTGTTATCATGGTAACGCTGTCCGCTGATAGCGTGTAGCGTGGTGAAAATCGATATTCCCCTCATTTCGTATTCCGTATGGCAAGGGCATGCCCTATCTGTCCTCCTCCTTCTTCCCCCATTACACGAACGTGTCCCGCAGTTTAGGCCGCGCGTGATCGGCGATCCCGCGGCCGGAAGTTGGACCAAATCCGAGGACGTCGTTGTACCACATCTCGCGATTCATTTATATATATCTCTCTCGATCGCAGCTGATTCTTTTTCGAAGACAATGCGCGAAAGAGACCCGATTCTTCGACCCGTTCTCGCACAGGTCCTTGCGATATCCTTCCGTCTTTCCGGACCGCGCCCTGCGCAGTTTTGTGCAGCGGCGAGATAATCTCACGTAACGCGGAGATTTGTCGCTGAATCATGCCTCGGGAGTAAGCGCAAAAGTACACGCGGCAACGGTGCGACCTTTCGACAGGAAATGACTGTTGGCCATTGGGTCCATTTCAGATACCGTGCGGTACTTTCTCTTAAATTGCGCGGCGATATTAACGTGCCGCTGTAATTCATTGTGAAAGTCAATTATCTAATTTCGTTCGGGGATAATCTCACACCGCGGCCACACCGTTTCTCCGATGAATATTAAAGCGTGCGGTGCGCGCGCGCGCGCGCGCGCCGCCAAGTCGAGTTTGTTTCGACGTTGATCGTTCACCGACCGGCTCGCGAAAACCAATAAGAAATTTATAAAACGTCCGGAACGTTGTTGTTATGCCGGGTTTACCTCTATTCCTGGATTCGCGAATGATCGATGGGGAAAATCGGGGTCGCCGCTTCCCACCACCCTGTGCTTCCGCCGACGGTCAACCGCATTACGTGTAACCGATCGATCCTCGAGTTCTACGTGCAATTCATTCCGGGAAAATCTTCTGTCGCACGTCAGCGGGCGCACGACGAAAGCCCTGCCTTGCCCGTCTAATTCGGTAACGTCAGCTCGCGGAGACTCAATTAACATTTAAAAAGTAACATTCTGACTTTCTCTCCGATCTTATTCATTTTTTTTTTTTCACCCGTCGCGTGCTCACAGACCGTTCGCGATCGGAATCAGAGCTGTCGACCCTCCGCGAGTAACAACTGGAAAAATCAACGTGGCGAACGTGCGTATACACGCCAACGTTATCCCGGATGATCGAAGAGATCGCGTCCGAGGTTTGGGGGGGGGGGGATTCAAAGTGTGGCCAGTGTTCACGCACATCTCTTAAGAATGCACATAAAACTCTAAAATTATAAAAACTCTAGGATAAGTCTAGCTTTAGAGAAAAAAAAATAGCCGTTAAACGTGCCTGAGAATAACAGATACGGACAAATATTATTTCACTATTTTTTATCTTATCCCTTCTGGATCTTGGTCAATAAACAGGCATTTTGTGCGCTATATTTTATTGTTGCGATAAAGAATCGTTTTAGAAACTAGCTATTAGACACGATAATTTTTTATTACTCATAGGCCCTTTCCGAGGCCTTATAAAAGGAGCAGTACTGAAACAGCAGCTCAGTTCCCGATTAACCGAGTGTTATAATATTTGTAAGATTCAAGATTGTAAGCAGAGTTTGTGAAATAAAGGGTAAATTTTGCATTAGGAAGATTCACGACACTCTCTCTCTCTCTTACAAAAGCCGAGGTCTGAGGTTTTGGGCTGTCGCGTCATTCTCGCCAAAGTGCGTGGCCAGCGGCATATTGGTCCCAATTAAGAGTACGCAAATGCTCGTCAGGGTCACACTTCAAAAGTTCGCCCCCGTGCAGTTAAGGCCAGTGGGTCATCGGCGCATCAAACGTGTTATAAACGAACGGTCTTTCGCGTTGCAGCACGAAGGACATCCTACTTTATCGCGCCACGGCTGTGTCTTGCGAGCCTCGCCGGCTCTTTTGCCGACTCTGATACGCTCGATACGCTTGTCGCCGCGATAAAACGTACCGTGTACGTACCGGCTGCAATCTCTTCTTCGGCGCTTCGCGCGGAGAGGAGCCGGCCGATATCGCGCGCTGAATATCAATTCCGACGACCGCAATCGGCTTCTGCCTCTATATATAATCACGATAACGTGCGCGGGATGAGAATCACGATGCAACGATCACGGGGAACGTGAGATTGATCCTCGCTCAATTCGCACTCGGGGCTACCATTCGTCTCTCCGATATATACATGTTTCGGACTCGCCGCGCCGCGTTCGTTTTGTCGATTCGACCCGAGGAAGCTGCAATCAATTTTACGATTTTATACTTTGTCGGCCTTTAAAAATGCTTATCGTTCGCAGAAAGGGAAAATAAGAGGATCCGAAAACCGGACTGTTGGAAGCTACGAAGCCGCGATCGTTACATTTCGGTACGACTGTGTACCGTGAGGCGTGATTGTAAATACGGGGGACGTTTCGACCGGAGATCGATCTCCGATACCCGAGTTCTCGCGAATTACATCATTCATGCGAGTGGCAAGGTTGCAGAGCGAGCGTGAAGTACGAGCGTGCCACGTATTACGGGCCCGCGCGCGCCCACGCGATGCTTTTTATCGCCAGTGAGAAAAAGAAACGAGTGTCTGTACGTAACACATAAATAATATTCCCGCGTCATCGCGAGTGTTCCCCGTATGTTTTGCGAGACGGAAACGGGATCCTCGCGCGGGTATATCATCGACGAGCCGCGTGTTGCGTACCGCGCGCCGAGTTTTGACCTTCAGTCCGATCGCGTTGCAACACGCGAAATATACAGCGCGGCCTGAGAAAATAGACCGGTTAAAAAGTCGATGTTTAAACCATCGACCGCGCCCACGGGCAATTTGCGGTTGCGTAACCCTCGTCGAAAGGCGATTCTGAAATTCTGGTGTCCGCGCACCTCGTCGCAGAAAAGATCGCGGTCGAGGACGATAAACGAGGAAATCACGCGCGTTGATTTATTTACGCGCGTGGCCAAAGAGAAGGCTTAAAAATGTGGTATCATCGGCGGGAAGTTTTTATCAACACAAAATATTTGAATTGATATCCAATTATTATTGATTTAATAGCCAATTTTTAATTATGTAATTAATTTTATTTCTTCCGTTTGAATTAATTTGAATTTACGTGAAATTTCTTTATTCCTGAATGGACAGGCTTCGTCGATATTCAGCAACGATATACAAGACCAACTGCGAAAGACTTCTATAACAGTCCTGCTGTTGCGAGGTCGTTATTACGTTTCCGATGTTCCGCGAGCTACCCGCGAGATGCTTGAAAATGATAAATATAAAATTACAAGTGCGTATATATCTGCTCCCGGAGAATCGCATTACACATGCTGGCGCAGGCGAAACCGCGCTTGACCTCTCTCGTTCTCGCGGCTTTTTAACGGCGATCTAGATTCACGAGTCGCCTTATACGACTTGATAATGAATTTACTGCGTGAATTTACGGCAAGTAAGAATGTCGGAGGCGTGAGAGATAGAAGAAGAAGACAAGAGAGAGAAGGATAGGGAAAAAGACGAGCGAGAGAATCTCAAATTCTGACACGGTGTTTCCACGGCGCCGCTTTAAACCGGTTAGTTAGAAGTTACACCGCGATTAATTTAACGACAAGCTGACAAGCCACCGATCAGGTCTTAGCTGTTCCTCTGTCGCTAGACCGACTTTTAAACGGCAATAAATCCACCTGTGTGAAGATAGCCCCGTACTTTTCGAATTTCGTATTTATCTCAATTGTGCTACAATGTGCTATGCTTGTGCC
>VBVQ01001840.1:0-10242 GCA_011636635.1 Tetramorium simillimum | reverse complement strand
TCTGTGATTTGCGGCACAAATTGGCACAAGCATAGCACATTGTAGCACAATTGAGATAAATACGAAATTCGAAAAGTACGGGGCTATCTTCACACAGGTAATAAATCCTCCGCGCGCGCACGTCATCGCATGGATGAGAATTCGACTTCCGCGCACGTGTGTTACAAAGCCGGAGTAATTCGCACCTTCTCGTAAATGACAAGATGTCGTCAAAGGCGAGGGAGCTCGTTGCGAGGGAATCACGTCTCGATCGGCGAGAATCGCGGCGGAGAGAAAAAAAAAAGAGAGAAAGAGAGAGAGAAGGTCGAGCGGATTTTACGCGCGGAGCGTGGAATCCGCGTGCGGCTAACGGGACTCCTCGTACGCCGCGTGTGCGTAACGCAAAACGAGACTACGCCCGCCTGCGGATTAGCGACGTGAAACCGGTGTCGCGGCGTCAACTTCTTCTCGGCTTGACGAGAAGAAGCTTTGACGATCGCGGAAAGGGAAAATTAATCGCCTTTTTATCGTCGCCACGCCTGTCGTTCTCACGTGTTCATTCAGGATCTCTCCTCGACACTCGGACACGCGACGGATGAAAGCGTGTGTTTTTCGCCCTGGCCGCGACGCGCGGATTCCGTTCCGCCCGTGAATTGCACGCGGCGCGCCGTTCGGTCGCCTTTTAAATCGAATCGAACAGTGAACCGCCTCCGTAATCGGTGTCCTCGGAATTCGCGATGCGTACCTTTTTTTAGATTTGCGAACGGATCGATCGGAATGTGTGAGATCCTTTGTCCGCGGAAATTCCATTCAGGTCACGGACCCGATGCTCAATGAGAATTGATTTTTTTTTTTTTTACAAACGCGAACGTCTGCACTGGCGGATTTTTTTTCTGTATTCGACTTTCGCGACTACGCCTGGCTCTCCTGATTCCGCGCGACGAGGAGCGCCACGCTAAGGAAGAGAAAAAAAAATGCGCGAGACCGGCAAAAAAAATACAGAAACCGGACTCGGGCAATTGTACGGGTCGCACTGAAAGAGTTATCAGCCGCGTCGTATCTTTCTGACAATTGGAGCGATGCCATCGCGACAATAATGCGCCGACAATGACGGCTTCCGCGGAACCGTGAATAAACCGTGGAGCGGAAACGTTTTGTCAGTGGCGAGCCCCTCGATTGGCCGCTGCGCAAAATCATTCGCGAGAGGCCACTCATAAGCACGTATAATCGTCTCTCTTGTCGGTTTAATACGCCGTGCAGGTATCTCGATACGGAGCGTGGAAAATTAATTGGAGGCTGAACGACGGGGAAGGAATCCGAACTGGAATATGTTATTCAACTGTTTAAATAATTCCAATCGTGATTCTCCCGTGGACGATAAAATAAGATTGATTACTCTGAGCTTACAAGTTACTTCCTACATCGTTGTAATGTTTCCTTTTTCCTGCCACCACTTGACACCGTTGTTAGAACCGTTGTCAGGCTGGCATATCAATTATCACTCCTACTCCTACTTTTGGTCCTAGTTCTCTCCTCTAAACCGTCATTAAATCATCCTCTATCCATTACGATAGCGTGCGCATTATTACGGTATCGCGGACAGCATTGCGGCAGGTCACGCACGTTTCCACTGCGAAATTCCAACCAAGTCCGATATTACTTCATATATATATACATACACATATATATATATATATATATATATATATATATACACATCTATATATACATGTATAAAGTCTATCAGTCACGCTATCCAACGCTCGCTATTGATTAAAGAAACGTCAGACCGATGTATCGGATCTCGTTTTCTCCAAATTAAGAATTCAATCGTTAGTAGAAGAACCGGTTTTTCCTCCCCAAAGCAATCGCAAGGAAGATCGTCTGTCTGGAGAAAATGAAGCTTTCGTGTCAAGTCCTTTTGTCTCAAATCCCAGCCTCCCTTTTGTGCAATTCGATTAATAAATATTTAAAGCCGCCTCATCTTTTTCAACCCGTCGCTTCTGAAAGGCGCCCGCGAATTCGCCGAGAAGAGTATAGATTCTCTTTCCTTTCCTCGGGTGGCTTTCCAGCGGCGGAAGTCGGGCGGTGTGAAACGAGTGTATTATCGTGTAAACGGATATGCCACGGAACCGTTACGGTTACTTGAAGCCGATGTGCCCGGTGTACGAGCAGCTAGCCGGTTCGGTACAAACTCCCCCGGAATCATCGTTGTCGTGAGAGCCGCGCGAAGAGCAGAGACCGCTTGGAATTACCACTTGCACGACCGTTATATCGATTACAGGCTGAGCGAGCAATTATGCAACTTGTCATTGCCTTTGTAAACACACGCCATTCGACGACTCATTCACAATTGCCTCCGTTTACTGCCGTTCACGCTCGGAGCCCGAATGAAACGGTCGCGAACTTGATCGCTAAAATCGTTCATCCTGATGTTGATTTTAATAAGCATCTTCTGATACTTTCAATTCGTTTCCATTCACGTTCATTTCTTGGATTATTGCATTTTGATTTGCGCAAAATATACTTTATTAATCTCTGAAGGAAGAAGATTATAGATTCTCCTTTTCTCTCTTTGTCTTTCTCGGGTGCAGGCTAGAGCTCGCGGGTTTTCCTTTTCGCTCGTTGCCGAACCAACCGAAGCGAAAACACCGAGGTAAGAGCAAAACCGAGTCGAGGTCCAGTTATAACCCGGGGAGAGGGGACCCGCGTTGAAGATACGCTCGGCATAGTAAACGGAAACGTAATCACAAAGCCCGAAGGGGCGGCCAGCTTCTCTCGCCTGCGAGAGCAGAGTTAGCGTAGGATAGGTAGCGCGAAGCTATGCGTACGCTTCGTGCCCGTTGCCGGTTTTTTTCTTCCTTTTTGCTGCCGATCGTGACGCGATTAGATAGGAGGGAAGCCTGCCCCCTCGTTGCGTGTTAATCGCCGGAAAATCGCGCGCATTTTTTGCATAGCTCGACCGCGCCGTCGACCTCCGATAGAAGAATGGGGAAGCTAGAAGGGGAGTGAAAGAGCGGCGCTGAACCCTTCGCATTCCCCTTAACGAGGTGACGATCGTGGTTACGCGAACCATATTTTTAGAATCGCCAAAAATTTGTAGATGATGCGAATCGATTATATTAGATTGTGCCGAGAGCAAGGACCAAGTCTTTAATATTGGCTTCTTCGAGATCAGACTGGATCGCAAAGAGTTTGTGCGGAACTTTATTTATCCTGTCTCAAGTAATATCGTTCGTCTCATTCGCATTTCATATTTCGTTTGCAGATGTCTCGGCAGAAGAACTACCTCGCTCTAGGAGTGCTCGGCTGTGTCCTCCTGCTGTCGACGACCACCGCGGACAGCAGTGTGCACATACTGTCGAAGTACGGCCACCAGCCGCTCACCTCGACCACGCTCAAGTGGCTACCGGTGGCGCACTACAACCCAAGCGAATCGAAGGAGATAGTCATCGGTGGCGTCGAGAATATACCAGATGAAGGTGCGACGACGACGACGATCGTCCCGATACGCCAAGTCGACCCCGCAGTCGGGCGAGTGGGAGCAAACAGGAATGAGCAGCTTGCTTTTGACGAGTGTCGGCCGTTTGCATTCACTGAAGCGACTTGCTCACTCGTGTTTGTTCGCGTTCGCTCTCTTGGTCCGGCTGGATCTGGTTTACGTGTAACCATTAATTGTGCAACGCGACATTACGTCAGAGTTGTTACGCTTGTTTACGATTCATTCACAAATCAAGACGCTCGGGGACGCGCTGGAGCTAGATGCGAATTGGTAGCGATTGTATCCTCGTGCGGTATTGCATGTTAGCAACATAGTCTAGACATTTCTTGTCGCGCGAGATGAAAATATTAAATTCTAGAATTATGATTGAATGATTGACGAACGATTATCTCCGCATGGACTTATTGTAGACGAGAGCTATGCCAATCAAGCGGAGAAGCCGGAGACGAGGAGGCCGGCGCTTTACGTGTGTCGTGCAATGCACAGTGGCGTATGGGTGGCCGGCACGCAGAAGGAAAAGGAGAGGGTCTGTACGGTGACAATACACGGCGTTGTGATGTCGTACGACAGGTATGAGCTATTGGAGAACGTCGACGGGGCGGCGCGGATCTCGTGGGTCCTCTGGAACAGATTTATGCAGCCTCACCTGGGCGCGGTATACGTCGATAAGATGCTGGTGGCCCGGCACGAGGACAAGAGAAAACCGCGGTACACCCATTACATCGGCACGCTCAGCTCGGTCGAAAACTTTGGTACCATTGTCTACGTGAACGAGGTGAGTATCGCGAGTTTTACCAAGTCTTTCGAAAAAGAAAAAAAAAACGAGTGCATCTTTTTCTGTTTGATTCCGTTTTGGCAAAAGTTCAAATGCATTGTCAGTATCAGAAAATCCAAGCTCCAACAAGTTCTTCGGAAATACGAATAAATAAAGACGAATCAGAAAACCTCCACGTTCAGAATAACTTGCCAACACGACGGATTGATGTATAGTAATATTGCATTAAATTCGATTAATCGATCCTGAGAATTCTTCTTTTTTTAAGTCATTAAGTTCGTGGCAGATATGCGTCGCGTTAACGACGGCATAATTCATTTGCCGAGTTAATACGAACGAGGGGTAATTGAGTTGCCGGCGGCGAACGGCGTGTGAGACTTTGTTCTCTTTCACAGAACGGTAAGGAAGAATCCGCCAAGTCCGGTGAGCTGCTTGTGGAAACCGAGCCGATCCGTTACGAGCTGAGCGCCGTTAAACTCAACTGGCCTAAGAAGCGCGACATTAAGCGCGTACCTCGTGTACTCAGTGAGGCGAAGATCATCAACCACGGAGCGAAACCGGCGAACCTGGCGGAAGCCTGCGGGTATACGTACAAATACTCGGTCTACTGGGGACGCAGGCACGCCATCCTGAACGGCCTGAACACCACGATCACGCTTATCAACGGCACGTCCTTGCCGAACATAACGTGGGGTACGCGCGACGAGGAAAATCGCACGGAGGTTTACAAGTGAGTATGAGTTTTAAAGTGTCACCCCGAGCAACGAAGTTGAGCGGTAGGTATGCAAATTTAGAGCTATTCTTTACGAGTATCCGGAGATAAAATGCCCCATTTATATTCTAAAAGATCGCAAGAGAGTATGCATAGAACGACGACAAGTTGACATTTAAATTTTGTTTTTGACGGAGCGTTACGGAATTGCCAATTTAGATAAATCCTATCCTACCTATCTCCCCTTCTGGTTTCGCGTGTACAACGATTACGAATATTGTAATGATGAAGCGAAAAGCTTCAATCATCGCTTTTGCGGCGAATTAGCGAATCAAAGGAGGATAATCGTGAAGATTTATGGTGCGAATCAGCGATATGAGGCGTTCGATGAGTCATAAAGTTGAACGTGTACGGCTTGTAGCGATTCAGCCCGTAATCTCATCTCATATCTCTGTAATTAGATATAATTAGAGCTCAGGTTTATTCCGCGACATAACCGTGTTCTCTCTCTGTCTCTCACTTGCTCTCTCTGGTTAGCCCCTCGGGGCACTTCATCGCTTCCTGTGCATCATTGAAGCTCACGCGCAGCGGAGATGAGCCTGGAGTGCACTTTGCACGGCGACTTCGTGCCACCCTTCCCGCTCGGTGTGCCCCAGAATACTCCGTCGCGCTTCAGCTTAAGTGATGCTTCAACGCAACACAATTACGATCGTGCATCGGACTCGCGTTCCAGTTGCAGTAGTCCAGTGCTAACTTAGCGCATTCAATCCTCGAGGTCCTTGATAATCCAAGGCGTGCACATAAATTATAAACATGTCTCTCTGTCTCTCTGTCTCTCTCACTCTCTCTTGAATAACGAAGCTAAATTATTAAATTTTTTTATTAGATGCAAAATAGCGCGTCTGTTATTTCACCGCGATGTCGTTAAGAGAGACGATTTATATTATAGGGACCGATTTCTAGATTGAGCGGACGAGCTTTGATGTATCTTCTCTTTATTGCAGCGTGTTGGTCTATCTGGAGCCTGGCACGGGCGTGAACGTGACTCTGAAAGCGAACTATACGGACATGGAGGTACCGTATACCGCGACGTTGATCTCGCATTATGATGACGGCGCGACGACGTCGCGCGTGATCAGTGGCACCCGGCAGGAGGAAACGCTGTTCGACATCACACCGGAGTTCGGGCCTGTCTACTTCCTGAGTAATTTCAGTTTGGTGCCGACCACCGTGCCACCGCCCACCACGACCACCGAGCTGCCAACCACGACGACGATGATGACGACAACGACAACGGTAGCGACGACGATGAAGCAGCCGCAGGAGACGAGTCGAACGACACACCGGCACCGGACAGATGACATGTCGAACATGGACCACGACGAGAATCTAATTCTACCAAAGAAGACGGACCTATCGACGGGTATGCAGAGCGACGACGGCGGTCCGTTGTCGTACAAGAAGGTGGAGGTGATGTATAACGGCGCCGCGTCCGTCGTGTTCCAATCGAGCCTATTGACGCTCGTCGTTTCGCCGCTGCTGCTTCTGGTCCTCCACAGAATCACGTGAAAGCCCGATCGCGCGTTTGTCATTGTCGCCGCCGCCGCCTCTAAACGTTAATTCCTAATTCCCGCAATAGTAATATAATAATATAACCCAGTAGAGAAGACGACACAATAAACGAAAACGTAAAAAGATTAAAAAAGGCAAAAAAAGAATTACACAGAAAAAAAGAACAAAATATATAAATATATATATATATATATTATACACGGAAAGAAAATTGCTGTAATTTCGTACGTAGCGATTGTCGCGCGAATGACCTCTTTATTTGAACACACACGTACATACACGCACCGCTGAATCGCGGTGCTGATATATGCTTGCCTTTAAAAAGAAAAACTCGATATTTAATATATAATATATCTATATTATTATATACATACACGTACATACACACACATGCGTCTTAAGCAGAAGAGAGAACGAGAGAAAAGTATCTTCGCGATTGAACAATGGAGCTAGTCTCACGACGATGAGTCAAGTACAAGAGCGAGATCGCAGCGACCGATGTGCAGGTGAATTAACCTGGCCGCGAAACGTTCACCCGTTATACTGTTGAAGAGCCGACCGCATAACATTCCGTCTTTTTCTAATCCCGCTGTGAATCGACTTTCCAGCTATAACGTATGTCTTATGCCTTCGCAAAGCGTAACTATAGATCCTTTAGGGAGACCAATCGCTTCAAAAGATAGCATATTCTTTTTTTTAGGGCGGTTGAAAAGAAAGTAAAAGAATTTGTAAATGCCGCGAATAACGTCTTGGACGAGTAGTGTATACGTCGAGTCGAGAGGCGACTAGAAGTTAAGCAATGGAGAAGAATAAAAGACAGAGCAAGATATGCGAGTTAATTCAGCTACGATATATTTTTGAGAATGCCGTATAATTTTAGAAGATTGTAAAATTTATAAGGATAGGAAATAAGAGAAAAAACCGTATAAAATGTAGGGGTAGATGGGTACACGTTCTTTTTCACGATACAAATTAAGTTTCAAGGCTATTATAGCAAAGTGACAAATTTGCGAGCGATTAATGCGTAATTACATATTGCGATAACGTCAAGTAGCAATGATATTTATACATTGGGCTGAAAATATGGAAAACATTATTTGTTGATGCGTATCTTTCTTTAAGGAATTCTATTATATAAACAATTCGTATGTATCCATCTGTCTCGCCAGTGTGTAAAGTGATAGGACTTGCAGGTTTCTTAGAGTACTGTTGAAAAAGATTGTAACGATGGAGGAAGAACCATTGGTATATAAAATATAAATATCTGAATAACCCATTAATAAAGAAGAGGATAGAATATTTTGATACGCGTGCGAGGTATAGAATTATTGAGTTCGACACGGTTCGTGGAAAGATATTTTTTTTTGTTCACTTGAAAAACTCAGGCGACGAGAACGATCATTTTTCATACGAGATTACGTTGTCAGCATTTTTACCGAAGAAGTATCCACATATATGTATATAATATGTATTTCTATGATCTTGATAGTTGTAATATTGTGTAGTAAGCTTATTTATATAACATGATTTATAGATATTTTCTCTATCGATAGTAGCGTCACACACAAGTACAATTATATTTTACTATTAACAGATGATAAAAACTGTAGGATTAACTCGAAAACCGTTTATTTCGGACTAAAACGAACGTGTTTCTAACGATGTTTATTAACGTAAGCCTAATCACGCTTGTTGTGATATTCGATGATGAAAACTTTACGTAGAAACGAAGAGAAAGAAAGGAAAATGAAAGAATCATGTTGAGCAACTCGTTGATTGTGAGAGAAAGCAATAATTCGTTGCGAGATCGAAGGATTTGCAAGGAAGCGAGAAAAAGGCGACGATATAGAAAATAATCGCAAATAAAATTTGTGGTATCTATGATATTTCTTCGATATTCCGAGTAAACTGAAACAAATGCGTAACGAGTGGCGGCGCGATTTTAGGTTTAAAACTCGACGAGGAGGAAAGCTGTACGTTCATATGATCCGAGATCATAAATCATTAATTTCTTAATAGTTCATTCTGTACGCCGAAATGACGCGTGGCTCCGTGTTAACGCGAATGATCAGAAGGGTTCAGACCCCAGCGGCCCTTTATCCTGCATACATCTCATTTTCAGCGGAAAGTCACGGAAACTTTTTAGGTCTAGGTGACATTATTCCTATCCGCCCACATCTTATTAATACTACTATTACTATTATCCTGTGCGCCGGTAGGCAGACATAAATGAACCCTGAAGAAGTTAGTTATTGACCTCAGCGAAGCCAAGAACCGTTCTAAAAATATCTATACTCTCAACACGGATGTATTATTTGTGAATAATGCTGCTGTATTGTACATTATCATGTAAATATAAATGCTATGTACATACAAAATGTTCTTGGCGTTATCAATCTCCCAGAATCGCGACTAAATAAATGACACGATCAAGAATTTATTTTGAGTATACACGTTTTCATAAAGAAAAATCCAGATTATTCCATGAGAGATGCATCAATGTAAAAGATACTAAGAGCAAGATGTGACCGACAAAAATTACTAAAATTTTTGTATTATCAAAGTATAGTATTTTTATTCTAAATTTCTATATATATTATACAATTAAAAAATTTATGAAAATATTTTCAGATACAAATCAATCAGATATGAATCAAATATAGCTTCCTAATAAATTTGACATGATTATACACCTTAGGTGTTTTTTTTTTATATACATAAAACACGTGAACTATTAATAATAAATTTTATCAGACTTACCAAGGACACCGTATTGCTGTGGCGTAAGCCTTTCATCGTTGTCTGGACCACCTGGTACAGAGGAGATGAGTGACGCACGATCACTAATGTGACTTCTAGTACTGGCTTCGCTTCTTCTTGCCCAAGATGCTTGCGACAATACGTCTAGATGTTATAACACAAAAGGTGTATTATTTTGCTTGTCATATACACTACTCAAAAAAAAAAAATAGGGAACGCTTTTCACATACCAAAAAAAATGGGTCGTTTTCAAACTGCTGTAATTCGGCGAAAAATGATCGTAGGCACAAAATAAAAAAAGCGTTTTAAAGCTTGAAACTTCTACTTTCAAATTCTTTTTGCGGATTCTAATTATCTTCTTTTTTTACAAAACGGTAGAATAATGAAGCTCGGTCCGTCAAAATAAAAATTTTTAACACGACTTTGCTGCGTTACATCTGATGTGCAAAAAAATCGTAGGGAATTTGTTTTCTACATTTTATAGTAGGATCTCTCCCCTTTAATTTGAGTGGTTGTTGATCGCTGTACGATTTTTTTGACCGAGTTAGCGAGGTTTGAAGAAGAAATGGTCATTTTGATTTTGATCGCTGATCTAATCTAAATTGTTGAAAACTAAGAGAATCGATCTACTTTACTATAGTATATAATAAAGAAAGTATATATAGTATATATAGAAAGTATATATAGTATATAATAAATAGTATATAATAAAGAACGTCTCAAGAAATTAAACATGCATTTTTCAAGCTTAAGGTTTTAATTTTGACGCAATATCGATAGTTTTTTAGTTTTTAACAATATAGACAACTTCAAGAACAATAGACACATGGAATAAAAATGTTTTAGCTGATAAACGCTATTGTTTTTTGTTGAGCTATAATCGGACTACAAAACTATGTTTTAGCGATTTTGATCGGACCTTTCGTAACAATATATTGAAAT
>VBVQ01001839.1:0-30211 GCA_011636635.1 Tetramorium simillimum | reverse complement strand
GGACTGGGGCACCCTGCACAGGCGTCCGGGGGCCCCGGCCATCCGGCTTCTCTCTGCAGTCTCCGGGCTTCCTCGCTCCCTCCCCGCGTGTACTCACGGTTGTCCTTTTGTATACTTACGACGACGAGGAGCCGAACGAGGGAGCGCGCGCGTAAATGGCGGAAGGCGAGACGGAGTTGGACGGCACAATGAAGGGCGGCGCGAATGGAAATGCTAACCTTTGAACGATATAAAGTACAAAACGTGCGTATCACGCGTGTGCGATATCTCTCCTTTCTCCGCCGAGTCGGGGCTTGAGCGACTTTGGACTTTACACATCGCGGCGGCGGCGGTGACGGCGGGTTTCGATCAGCTATACCATAAACGGAAACGCCAAGTAGCGAAATGTCACGAGGCGCACGTGATACATTCCAATGCGTCTCCGTAGGTATCTCCTCCCTTGAAAGTATGTCTTTTCCGCGAACAATGAATATTCGATAGCCTTCGAGAGCTATCTGTATAAATTGCCCATAAAAACGTTTCCCTTTTTCGTGGCGTAAACCCTCCGCGAAAGTAAAGCTACGTATGTATATAGGTACAACAACCGTATGGCATAGGCGCCCAGCTAATCGAACGAGAACGGAAATATTCCAAGAGGCATGGCAAGAGATTACACGTTTCAAGAAGTGCAGTAGAACGGTCTACGATTACGAACGAAAATGACTTTATCGCGCGCACGCGGGGGCACATTTTTCACGATAGAGATAATTTTCGCACGACTGGAGCTTCGTTCGCACGGTACTCAATTTTCAAATTAAGTACGACACGCGTTTGCGCCAGCGGCGGATTTGCAGAAAGGAAAACGATCCCTTATCGCACGTAATTGTGTGTTATTTGTTCGTAAGGACAGCCGAGTGTGTTTGAGCGACAAGAATGTAGCAGAGGCAAGAATGCGAAGAGAACCGAAACTTTCAAACACGTTAAAAGGTTACGAGGTCACTAAAAGTTAAAAAATTTACTTTACCTACATTTTCTAGAATTGTACATACATATGTATAACATATGTATATATTTAGATTTAGAAGATACTTGTATATTTTAGATTTTTCTATTACACTTGTTATATTAAAAAATGCAATAAAATCTTACTCTTTGATGCTAAATTAATTCAATTTATATTGTTAAAAATGACAAATACTTGTCATTTTTTAAGGTGAATAATTTTAATATCTTTCAATTTAATAAAGTATTAATATATAAAGACAATTAACAAGTGTTTAATATTAAAACTCGTTCAGGTTTCTTTCCAATTTCTACAAAGATTTGAAAAATGAATTTCTTGAATTCACTCTTTGAATCATTACAGTAGTCTAACCCTTTGATACTATTTCGATGTCAGTGTACGGAACCCAATAGTATTAATGCTTCGATCCCGAGGCCGCATTCAAGACCCGCGCACCTTTGATGATATTTACACAACAACGTTTGGCCTCGAAACTTGTTATTAAACATGAAACACTTACATACGTCTGATCAATTCGCCCGATATACGTAATTAACGCGCATTTGATTCGCTTTGCGTTTGTCGAGTGCTCACAAGCTTCGTGTTGTCGATACTTTACAAGCCGTATACATATATACGTATATATGCTGTATCTGTACGAAAGTACCGATACGACTTGAAGTACATATTTCATGGATCCATGAACGTGAAACACATGAATGCCACATAATTCTATATTGCATAATAACGCGATGAGGGGACGGGGGGTTATAATCGGACCGCTTCATTCAATGCAAAACGCGCATTGTCCATTTCGTACCTCACACGGAGTTGTTGTAAATTACTCCGTATACTGTATACGATATTTTTATCGCGCACGCCGCTCTCGAGAGATAGTGGCTTCCTGGGGCCTTTAATTTACTCTACACGTTATCAGATCACGCTGCGCGAGGAATATACACCGCTACTTATCATTCTAACTTACATGAGTCGTTTGTTTTGACTTGTTTGTTGCGCAAGAGCAGTCCCGAAAAATTTTACTGAAAAGCGCACTAAAAGCGCGATATTATTCTTCGTTCCGTAATGCTTTCGTATCGCATTCTTACTTTGCATTTTTTAAATAAGCAACATAATTATTTATAGTCTCGCGATAAGTTAAGTAGTGCATGAAGCTCAAAAGGAATTTTTATGTATTTCTCACAACAGAAAGAGAAAGAGCGAGAGCCGGAGAAAGTAAGCTTAAATAGCCGTATCCTATTAAAAAGATTGCAATGCTGCACGACAGCATTAAACAATTATGATAAACGATACCTTTCGATCTTTAACCCATTCATAACATTACACAAATGATCGATTGTTTCGACGAGAGCGCAAAATACCTATGTAAAATTATGCACGAAAATCCACACAAACGTCAATGTGCTCGTCGGTTATTATATAGAGTTCTTGCGATTATTTTTTACGGAGGACGGTTGAAAATAGGGAGGAAATATTCGGGTAGACGATGAGATAGACAGCAAACAACCCCGTTTTCATCACGAATTTAACGTTTTGCGTGTGAAGTGAACGCAGCGACAATACGTCCTAAACTCTCAACCAGCTCCGAATCCGAATGGTACATCCCAATCAACACTATTGTAAACAGCATGCCGTTAGAAACACGTGAAAACATGCCACTTTGAAGCCTTTCACAGGCTTCGCTTTACCCTGCGCCACAGCAAACACGGAGAAAAGGGGAGAATTTTTTATATATGCAAAAATGGGAAATATGAAAAATGAGTAACGTTACCCAGCACTGAAAAACGGTGGCCGCCTGCGCGGCTGTTAAATGTAATTTCCTGATTTTGATGAGATGTACAAAGAACGCACGCTCCATGCTAGGCGTACAGAATACAAAATCTATTAGCTAACGTTGGAAGCCGTGCGTTATGAAAGAACGTTAAATATAGAGTGAAAGTCGCAACGCTGAAGCGTCGCGATCGCGATACGTAACAGATTTTCTCATGCTATTATTTAAAATCTCTAAATCTCAACTGAGATAACGCGAGATACATAACACGTCTTTTACGTTCTGCAATTTAGGATCAATAAAAATCATTTAAAAATATTACAAAATCGTATCTCTAAAATGTCTACAAGCATTTGAGATAACATTTTGTTGCTCTCATTTTCAAATACGATTATTTAAGAGCGTAACAATGTAACGGTCAAGCGTAATCCATTAACCTGCTGTTCCCTTGGCCGCTTTTCTTTCATACCTATCGGCACGGTCGAATGTTTACGCTCACCTATCTAAGTTCCGAGATAAGATGTCGTCTGTTGATCGATCGTATCGGTAGTATGCCGAAACTTTTCGAATAATAAAGATCGACGGCGAATAACATCGGCCGTGCAAAATAAACGTGTTAAAAATTTTTCTACATTCCAAGTCTCAACACGAAGCCGTTGGAATTTCTTGTTGTAATTTTCCCTCGGCTAAACTACTTTTTTAACAAGAAACTTAAGCCGAACGGCGTCATGGGGAAGTCAACGCGGCGAATATTATTCTATGTATAAGCCTAATCGCGAAGCGGCTCAAGCTGCTTGTCAGAATTTTCTGCTAGTCAATTTACTCGTTTGAAAAGAGAAGGAGAAAAAAGAAGAAAACGAGTTTTCGGGCTCGCGTATCTCCACAGCGCGGACGCTGAACGGCGTCGTTAAAGTCGGACGGATATTACACCACGTACACAAGTCTGTGAGCCCCAAAGCAGCTGAACTTGTCTGTCAAAATTTTCTGCCACGGTTAATTTACTCGTGGAAAAAAAAGAAGAACAAAACGAAATGTATTTCTGGGTTTGCGTTTCTTCGCCGCGCGGATTCACCGCTGAAATGCGCGTCGCGTCGTTAAAGTCAAAGCAACCGGATATTATTTCACCGTGCAGGTCTGAGCACAAAGCGGCTAAACTTCTCGCGTCCGTCAATCCGGTCTCTCTCGAAAAAGGCAGCCGAGAGGAGACTGAATTTCCGGACTCGCGTGCCTCCGTGCGCCGCGTATTCATCGCCGAATTGCGTCGTTGGAATTAGCGCGGTGCCGCGTGGGGTAGAGGCACGGCGATCTTACGCGATGCCGCGCAATAGCATCGCGGCACACACCATGCCTTCCCGTCGATTGATTCCTCCTGCGGAACGCGCAGGGAGCCCGCGACGTCGTCTCCGTCTCACGGACTCTACCTGCGCCGCGCCGCGCCGCGCCGTCCCGTTTTATGAAAGCGCGTCGCGTGCCGCATGTGCACAGTGAGATATATCGATCACTTAATTACCGCACTACGCGACATTATACACATGTGTGATGGTCGCGACGAGTACGCGGTAACGAGCCTGAGCGATAGCGCGAAGGCGTCGCGCAAAAGTACCTCGGCACTTTCATTAGACGAAAAGGACACACAGGCGTCACGCCTACGCGACCCGCTTGCGGTGGAAAAATAGACGACGACGCAACAGCCACGCACGACATCCCGAAATGGATCTTTTCACCTTTGACTCGATAAGAATTACCAACACTCGTCCAGCGCCAATTCCCGGTCGCCGTTTTACCTGACCCCGCTGCGACCGACGTTTCCGTATGTGTGGGCGATGAGCGCGACGCGACGCGACGCGACGCGTCGTTGTTCGCGTCACTGTCCGAAAAGTCGCTCTCTCGAGCGGCTGAGAGAATTTGCCCCGTTTCGTTTTACGAGCGACCGCGGCACGGCTTTCCCGCGGCGGGATCGATTTTATCGCGCAAAAGTCGTGTTTGTAAACACGCGAGCGCCGAGCCCTTGCACGTTTTCCGCGCTCAAAGGGAGACGAACGTCGCGCGGCCGCGCAAACCGACTGCGTCGCACATTTCGTAAAAGTGTCCGCACACGGAGACGCGCACACGCACGCACAAAGATACATACACACCTTCGATCCGTCCTGCCGGACAACATTCGTACACCATCTTCGAACGGTGGTCTAGGAATGTGACCGTTACAGGGGAAGAAAGCGTGCTGCGGAGCAAACGAGACAGAGAAGGAGAGAGAGAGAGAAACGGAGGGAGGAAGAGGGCAAGTCGAAGAGGGCGGATCTCGCACGCGAGACTCTGCGGTTCTCTTACTCTCACCGCACATTTAGTAGCGATAAACGCGCTCGATTCCCGGCTTACGTCGGCATTGACATAATTCTCAATTTACGACGCAACGACACAGTTGCGAGCGGCGTCGGCGTCGTCGGCAGCGGCGGCGGCGGCGGCGGGTGGGAACGAAGGTAAACAAAGTCGAACGAACCAAGTCGGCCTGTCGTTCATTCATTCGGTTGATCAATCAGTCGGACGAGGGAGCAAATGGGTTGCCGCAGGTAGCGGCGATCGACACCAACCTTTAGATTCCACGCCGCGCGCATTTGGCGTGGGTGAGAGAGCGTAGGCGTCGTAGGGGCACGTCATTCGGTGTGACACGCGCGAACTTCACCGTAGTCGGGCGCGCAGATAACACTAACGGATTAGACGGCGTCGTCGTCCCTGGGGCCCGAATATACAGCAAACGAGAGAAGGAGCGAGCGAGCGCGCGCGCGCGAGCACGGACGCCGGCGAGCGCGCGGCGGAGCCGAAGGAAGCGTCCCACGTGAAACGGACTCGCGTCACTTTCTCGCGCTCCGATCGGTCTTCTCGGCTCGATCGCGCGAGCACTCTGCGCCGGCGGCGAGCGATCAAAACAGAGGAAGAAGGAGGGCGCGCCGCGACGCGACGCGGAAATATCCGGGGGTTGGTGGGGAGCTGGAGCGGTCGCGGGCATTGAGCGGGTGCGAGTGCGAGCGCGAGAGCGAGTGCGACCGGAGAGAGAAGGAGCGAGCGACGGCCGTGTCTTGTATTGCGTAGTAAGCGCTTGAATGGATTACGTCACGCGGCCGAAGCCAGCCAGAGGGTAGAAACGCGCAGCGGACGCGTCCCGCCCGACGCGGCGGGCGATGGCCGCGCGCACGCGACACGCACAACAATAGGCAACGCGGAACAACGGACGGCCGACGGACGGGAGCGATGACGGACGGCGAGGAGGATGGGGGAGACAAGACGAGACGAGTCGAGTCGAGTCGAGACGCGACGCGACGCGACGCGACGCGGCGTGCGTAACGCCGCACAAGGGTCGTCCGTCGCTGCTCCTTTCTCCATCGCCGCTGCCTCGAATATGCGGCGCGTCGCGCGGATCGATCGCCGCTCGTACGTTACGCGCACATAAAGTGTGCCGTTTCCGCGCGGCTCGCCGCACGCACATGCTCTCCCGTCGCTCGATCCTTCGGCCGCGGCCCACGTGCGTTCACACGAGTCTCGGGCGCGGTGCGGCGCGGTGCGGCGCGGCGCGGCGCGTCGCGTCGCGTCCTCTCTCGCTCTCTTCCTGTCTTGTCCCGTCTCCCTTCCCCCACGCGGCTCGTCACGCTATATATACACACATGTAAATACTTGCAAACGTGTAAATACACACGTTTGCACGCGAGCGTCTCCGTGCAGTGTCTTGTTGCTCCTCTCGTTCCCTGACCTAACGTCCTCGTCCGTCGCGTCGCGTCGGCTAACTCGGCCACGTTCAGGGCAGCTCGCTCGCTTTTGTTTCCCTTGGCGCTTGGAGCTACTCTCCTCGTTCTACTCCGCGTTCCTTGTTAGATAAGCTCGGGATCGCTCGGGATCGCTCACCTCGTCGCGCGTGTTGATCGCGGCGTGCGCGCACGCTTCACGTGCGCGCCCCGTTCGTCACGCAGTAACTCGCGGTGGCGGTGGCGATGGCGGTAGCGGTGGCGGTGGCGGTGGCGGCTGCGAACGGCATATCTCACTCGTCTCCGAGCTTCTTCCGAGAAGGATGTACACACGCGCGCGCGCGCGAAGCGGAGCGGAGCGGAACGCGACACCGGTACCGCGCGCGCACGGCACAGAAAACACACTCTCACACTGACACACACATGTACATGCGGCAGGCCGGGCAGGCCGGGCAGGCTGGCACGCACGACAACGACGCGCGCACACTAACTCGTCGGCACGGCACGGACAACTCTCGTTTGTACGCGAGTAAACTCTCTCTCGCCCTCGAGAGAACGCGGGCGGGTGGGCGTGCGGGTGCGGGCGCGGGCGCGCGCGTGCGCGGCTCGCTTCTACCGAGTAGGCGGCGCGACGACGTATATCCCCGACCAGCGAGTCAGCTGCTACTGATCGAGCGCCGCGATTGTCGGAGCCGTCGTAGGGACCGACGCGGCCGCGAACGCTACGGCACACTGTGAGGGACGTCCCACGGGCCCGCGGGGAGGAGCGTCGACGCGAGCGTCGCCGCGCGGTCGCCACCGTGAATCACCTCCGGCGTTTTTCTTAACAATCGTCGATTCGACGCCGAGCGACGCCGAGCGACGCGATCCGACGCCCGCTCTCCCGGTCTCCCAACTCCCGGATTCCCGGCTCTCCCGGTTCCTTTCCCGGCCTTTCCCGGCCAGACAGCGAGATCGAGAGCCGCGCGTCACTGCGCGTGTTACCGCGCGAACCGAGTATAAAATATTCATCGTGCCCGTCAAATAAAGTCGAAAACAAAGTTACGGTCGAAAGGAAATCGCCACGGGGCATCCGCGTGCTCCTCTTTTTTTTTCATCTTTTTTCATCAGAGGAAAATTCCTCGATTCCCCTCGGCTCTCTGAACTTTATCTAATACATAACTCGATGGAAAAGCGTTAAACTTGTTTGCACCATCTCTCAGCGCGTATACATCTTTGAAAATCGACACGGTCTGTTTTAAAGAGATTGTTACATCTTTTTCGAAAGTAGAACACTCTGTTTCCGCAAAATACAAGAATTTCAGCGTAAATTCGTGAAATTTACAAGAGATTCCGCCTCGTGCAAAGAATACCGTAAAGTATACTGTATGAAACTGAAGCTAGTAAAAAATTTTCATTCAAGTTTCTCCCATTATATTCCAGATGTGATCGGAAAGATAAATTAAAAATAAAATTCCAGTCGAGAGGTAAACACGTTCCGGCAATTATTCTCTGATTAGCGCTACCTCTCTTTATTGACAGCCACAGTCCTTGGATCATTCGCGATCGCGATTCGTTTATCGCGCCGCAACGATATTAGATAGCGATTATTTTCACTGCGCCACCGCGCCGTAAAATCGATAAAGCCGATCGGCATACCTGGCGCGGTGGCCGGCGCGATAGCCTGGATATCTCCTGGTATTTTTAGATAAACGACATCGTCGAGCACACACAGACGCGTAAATAAATTGGCGTCGTTAAGCCCGGAACATCTGGTCTGCCGTCTCTTCCCGATCCCCGTCTGGCTCCCTTTTCCCTCGCCACCGGCAGCAGTCCTTCCTCCTTCGCCGACCTCGCGCAAACTTCCTCTAAGCCGATCGCCAGTTTCTGCACGCGCCTTTGCACACAGATCGTGGCTTGATCGCACGAGCGGGTGTGCGTTCAGGATGAAGCGGCGGATCCCCATGTTTATACATTAACGTTATTAATCCTTCGGAAGGCTTCTCGTCTTAGCTCTATAGACGCGTCCGTTGACCTTTGACATCTTCCTTCGTGTGCCTTTCCTTCTGTCGAAACTTCCACATAGTTGTTGCGCGTATTAAATTTTGTCATCTTTCTCGCTGTGTATAAAATATTAAATAATTTCCTCCAAGAGGATACACGATAACATTTTCACAACATACGGCTTATCCTGCTGATATATAAATAACTCCAATTAAAATGGATATATTAATCTGGCGCTCGTACTAATTATTATTTGTTTAATAATTTGATGACTATAGAATTTATCACTTATTAATTAATTGTTGATTTATTTCATTAAAATTAATTTTAATAAGAAATTGATAAATTGTCGCGTCCAGGAGAGTTGTATATGCGAGAGATTTTAATTAAAATGCAAAGGTTTACGCGGTTTAATTTGTGAGATGTAATTTGTTATTTGTAGGATATAAAAAATGGATAACGTGAAATATGATAGCCACTCGATGTAACATCTTCCGGAAAGTAGATCCCTATTGTATCAGCGGTTAATGAATTCCTCTTTCTCTTTCTCTCATCAATAACAAAACGCTGTGTGTGCGTACATACATAAAAGTATCTCTTATTTCGTATAAATTTTTTAAATTTATCATGTAGACGTATTACAGATGACATATTTTAGATTAAACGAATTTATCGTAAATCGTAATCAACGGATCGTAATTGCTAAATTACAACTACAAATAACTTACAATTACATAAAAATTAGAGATCTTGAAAAAGTCGAGATTGTCCTTTGACATTACATAATCCCCATTTTGTCCCAATTACATGTACTTACGGATGATTAAGAGATTATATCCTATTTGTTACAATAAATAAAATTAATTTGGCAGAGAACTTTACGGAATTATCGATTAGTCTATTTTCTTCTTGAAGGCATCTTGACTGATTACCGCTCGCCAGCATAATTTTTTGAGTCCATAAATTATCAAGATGAAACTCAGTATATAAAATATCGCGACGTCCATGCTGTAATAATGGAACACGCTCATGTACCTGAAATATTATATTTAATTAACTCAATTTTCTCGATCATGTGGTGAAAGTATCTAATAATGTCATTTAAAGTAATTAAAAAAAAAACGTTCAATTCTAATTGTAAGATGCTCTATATTTTAATTAATAAGTGTTTCAAAATCCAAACGGAGACGTGCCAAAGAATCTTTCAAAATTTGATTAAATTGTTTAAATATTGCTATACTCTCAAAACGAGTATTTGTACATATTTATTGCAAAAAATCGATATGTCTCGTAATAATAATTATTCGGAAAAGTGGTATTACCTGATTGAGCTTTTCAAATGATCGGCACCGCCGTGTTTGGCAACGTGTTCTACCCACCACGTGGCCAATTCTCTCGGACCGATCGGTAGGTCACGTAGTAACGCGCTCCTCTTCTTAGCCGCCTCTCTGTACGAGTTATTGTGAAGTGCGGCGACTTTAATTATACCCTCGCGAAATGCACTGATGGATATATCAGCCAGATCCATTACCAAAGCGTAACCCAGTTTGTCTGCATCAAACAAGTACAAAAGAATATAGCGATCTCGGGTTAAACGACTAATCAATTATCGTAAGATAGTTTTCTTTGCTTTGCATACAAAGCTCCTGTCTAAGATTACAGTCGAAAAACCGTTTTCTCCATCGCTCGCGTTCGCTCGCTTTTCAAACCGACGATCAATCAATTCTACTCGACTTTTCCATCATTCTTTTCAGGGAGCAAAGCTTCTCGATTATTCTCGATTCGTGCCAAAGGCCGCTCGTGCCGCTGGTCGTTTGAGGTACGGGAGAAAGGATTTACCGGCCTGCGCCGCGTTTCCATCGTGATCGCAAAAGACCGGTAGGACCAGAGTCGGGGCGCCGTGATAAGCCGCCTCGTGCAGAGACAACAGGCCGCCGTGGGAAACAAAGGCACGTAACTTGGGATGGCCGAGCAGCTCCTGCTGCGGCCACCAGGCAGCCGTCCTCACGTTCGCCGGCAGATCCTTGATCTTGCCACCGTCCCACTTCCACACGACGTTGTACGGTAGCGTGGAGAATACCGCGACAAAGATCTGCCGTAGTGCCTCCGGCATTCCGGAAGCCCGTACCGACGATCCCATCGAAACAAACACGAAACCTGCAAAGAGTTTGAATAACAATATTTTACACCTACTCGTGACATTTTCGTGTTAAGAAGACCCGTTTGATCTGATAAAGTTTATTACGAAACAAATACATATGTAACGAGTGACTCGACGAATTGAAAACAAAACAAGTTACTTCAGCTATGAGAAAAAAAAAGTACAAGATAAGATATAATTACATGATAACAATAAAAGTTTCAACCGTCATCGTTTAAACAATTTTGCTACTAAAGTGCTATTAAAGTTTTCAACACAATTAGCGACTGTTAAGGATAATGTAAATCTCGCGAAAGAGAAATGCGAAATTATGACATTACCGTGTCGCAGGAAAGATTCCAAGTCGGAGCTTAATTGCATCGCCGGTCTGCAGTGAAGGCACGCGACGTTTACGACATTCGACAAGTAGGGCACGGAATCACCCACGCTATAATGACTGTTCTGCAAAGTCAGGGGGACCTCCGCCGTCAGGCTGTACAGATCGTCGGGTATGTGATTGCCTGTCAAAAGTAAAATACGAGACGGTCACTCGAGTTAAATGCAAGTATCTCATTATAAATAAAGATATACGATATTAGCATACAATTGGCAGCGGATCGATACAATTCGACGGATCAGCGGGGCGCGAAGACCGTAGTTGATTTAGTGCTCACCGAGGTATCTCTGGAGCGTCGGCTGAAGATAAATCGAAACCGTGAACCAATGCATAATCTTTAGAGTGAACAGGGCCGCCGTGTTCAGGACTCTCTGGAGGAAAGTCATGTCCTGCGTGATCGCTTTACCGAAATACGGTGTCACCGACCACGGTGATGGATTGCCTTGCCGCACAATTGACCCACTGTACAGTGCCACCTGCGAGATAACATCGCGCGTCCACTCTCATTACTCTCATTACTCTAGTTAATAACGAAGCGAAAGCAAATGGCTTTAATGACGCAAGGATATCGGTTTTTAGAAAAGGAAGAAATCGCCGGGGATTTCCTGCAGTATCGGTGAAGGACCACTCGCCACCCGTTATACAAGCTCGTTTTATCATTACGCCGTCATTCACGTCATTGAACCAATAAAGGAGGGAAAGAGAGAAAATCGATACAAACTGGCCGGCACGTTTTACTTGGCGCTTTTCTAAGATCGTTTTAGCGTAGCGAGAGACATGTGTAGGCTGTTTGAAGATGAGATTACTTCGCACTTTGTCATATTAGTTACACACGAGTGAACAACATGATGTTCACCGTTTACTCTTCATTTAGAAGCGGAAACGTCGGAATACACAAACAAATATACTTTTTGCGTTCCAAGCTCGTGGAAGAATCGCGGTAAATGTACAATCCTGCCACCTTTTGTTATTATTATATTTCCGTAGACGAAGAAAATACTAAGAAAGCAGCTTTATGTCATTATTCTTTTGAGAATTGGTTCGTTTGCATAAAGAATCCACCTAGAGCTACTTATAACTTTATATTCTAAAGATTTGACATTAAACTTCTTTCAAGAAATATGCAGTCATTTACAAATATTTAACTATGCATACCGAAAAATGTGCAAAGTCAGTTTTTCATTTATATTAAAAAATACGTTCTATAACACGAAATCCATAACGGTAATCGACGCAGATAAAATATAATATCGATGCAATGTTATATCGTATGTAATAATAATAATAATATCTTGTACATATTATGATAATTGCAACACACAAGGAAATAGTTTAATGCGATAAAGCTGTAATTCTCTATCGCCGATGTGATTTTTACGTAAGTCGATCCAACATAATATCGAGTAAAAGTCCGTCGAGTTGCGACTGTTATCGCGGCGAGAGAACCGGGACGAGCTGTAACGGGAATCGAAATGTTGCGTAGGGTCCCGTCGCGCTTCTCGACTACGGCGAAAGGTCTATTACCGTGTTCAACATTATCGTCGGCACATTCTCGCTGTGGAGGATTCCCAGCATGCATTCGGGATAAGCGCCGTCGAGCACCGCGACGTCCCATCGTGCGTGCGGATCACCGGCCGGTTTTCTCATTCCGGCTATCGACGGCGCGTCTTGCAGCAACGCCTCGCAGGACTCCCAGGCGTACCTCATGGCGTCCCACGGTGATACCGGAAGCTCGTTCCGGAACCTGGCGCCCACCAGGTCCCACTGAGCCGTGAAATTCTCGACATAAGCCTGCCACGTAAGATACGAGCGGTGAACGCGCGCGTGCGATAACCAATATATAAATCTGTTAGAACTTGGGCGACCGTTAGCGTTGACCCGGAAGCTTTCAACTTTCGTGTCACGATATTACGTGAAACCTGTTCATCCTCGGAGCTAAATCTCCTCGTCTTTCAAGATTTTTAACGAAGAAAAAAAATTATAAAAGTTATCGTATTCTTTTGCAAGCTTCTTTCTAGAATAAACTTCTTTGAAGGATCAAACCCGTACAGAAATGAAACGGGTAGACGGAAATAAAAGTTTAAAAAGAGAAAATAAAGAATAAAAAATGCAGACGGCTCTGGTAAATTACTCGGTGCGCAATAAAATTAAATATGGGTCAAGAACTAAATTAAACGAAAGAAAAAAGTGGCGCGGTGCAGTAAAAATTTCGCAAAGGGATTCGGAATCCCTCCAGAGCACGGGGAGAGACGGGGACGTACATGGTAGATCGTAAATCACCTCGAGGATCGACGGCACCAGCTCGTGAAGACCATTATTCGCCGCGGGACCGGGGAAAGCGCTCAGCAGCGTGACGTTGTGCCCTCGCGACCTCAGACTCGTACCCAGGGCGACGAAGGGCACCGTGTGGGACTTGGTGCCACCCATAGTGGCCATCAGGACGTTGTAACCCAGCAGGGGTTCGATCAGCAAGCTGAACCCCAAAAGGAGTTGGCGGAAACCAAGTCGACACGCAACACGCGTCATCCTCAAAGTATCAGCTTGCCGATCTGCGCTGAACAATGGCGAACAATTTTCGCGCGGCGATTCTCTTCCTCTCTTGCGCGCTGCAGCACTCTTACAAAGTATCGAGATCTTCGATGATCCTTCAACCTCAACGGAAAAGGACAATCGTCTCGTGACCTGGCATCGTCTTTTTTCTCTCTTTCCTTCTCCTTTCTTCCTTTTCTTTTCTACCACGAACCCGGTCCCCGTCACGTTTGAACGCGCGTCGCTTTCGTCACGAACTTCTTTCGTGCATCGGCGAAGCGAGAAACGGCTTGAAAAATCCGCGTCGAATTCGTATTCTCCTCGGGGGCGTTTCCGGTCGGGTAAACGGGATGATACCGGCGGGAGAACGGATCCCTTACGCTCCAGTTCGCGGCGGCGAGCCGATGAATCGTCGCCGCGTTGCGATCCGCGCCGTTGATCACCCTGCAATCGTTTCGCGGGCGTGTCGCGTCTGGTCGCTGCTTGATTGCGTCCTTACGATTGCGATCCCTCGCATCCTCCGTCCCGTATCTTCCCGTATTTCAGAAGTCAACTCGCTTGAACCGAATATAGATCGGAACTGCTAAAGTTCGGAAGTTGAAGCTCGTATGCTCTTGCGGAACGGCGAAGGAGCGAAGGTCATGTCTCATTCGAATAAAAGGTTTATTGTCATTCTAATGCCGAACACCGCCGAAAAGAAAAACACTGTCGAGATTTTTTTTTCAAGTCCGCGTTAAATCGCGCCAACTTCGTCTCTCTTTCAATCCTCATTCGCAGCAAGCAAATGGCTCAAAGATGGCTCTCTTGCTTTTTGTGCACAGTCTGTCAGTTTTACTCATCCAATTACCGCCGGAATTCTTTGCAGTGGTCTTCTGTAGCAGGAGGTTCCGTCAATGGATTCTTTTGATCTTTCAGTGAAAGACTGACCGTGGATAATCTTTTCTGATCTCTCGTTTCAGCCGAGGAAATAGAAATTATCCATCATCTAGCGAAGAGGCTTTGGTCAATTTCCCTCTCTTTCTCGACACTTTGCTGCGTGAATGAACTTGTTTGCCGTACGCGAATCTGCGTAACAAGAGCAGGCTGCTTCAATATCTTTTCAAGTACTGAGAACATTTAATGAAAGCGTTTTTAATGAAGGAAGTAAAGCTTGTAATAGAAAAGTTTCATGGAGCTTAACGATCTTTACTTATCCTTTTAATATCTACCCGGCAATAACGGTCATTAATTGCCGTAGAATAGCGCGCGAGAAAAACGTTATAACTTTACTAAGGTAACGCGCCGTCTCAGACTCTTCTGCCGGTTTTTCTTTTTTTTTTTTACAAATAAATGTATCTCGTCGCACTTAACGAACAAAAAGGAATCGAAGCTGACGAGTCCGATTATTTTGTTCGACTCCGATATTTTGTCTTTTCTCTTCTTTTCCTTTCTAAAGTTCTGCCGAGTACAACTCATTTAAAATATCTTCACTCTGCGAAAAGCATCGTGAAGTATTACTCTGCGAAATTTCCATTTGTTTTCCTAGCCGTCTTGCGAAGCGCCGTCTTAAGAGCACGGTTCAACAAGTACGCGATCCGACGGTTCCCCTTGAATCTTTTTACTCCTAATAACTCTCCAGGAGCTTCTTACTTCGCGGTCGCTCCCGCCGTCTTTTTCGGAACCGTTCCTTTCTCTCGAGAAACTCGCTCAAAGTGCCTCCTCCGATCCGATAATCGTTGAAGAAGAGCCGAACAAAGAGCACAATGACACACAACTTTTCGCTCTGAGGACGCTCGACTTTTGAAACGTTGTTTTACTTGCGAGTTCTCACGATGTCGTGTGTCGAAATTCGAATGTCGGTAAAAGAGCCGCCCGTCATTTTGCTCAATTATCTTTCCCTTTCTCCAGCCAGGTGAAGATCTCTTGATCCTTCCTTTCCTTCCTGACCTTCTTTACCCCTTCACGCGATTCTTGGCGGGAATATTGTAGCGCCGTTAGTCTTGATCCTCAAACCGTACAGGCGCGGGCGACTTTCACTAATAACGCACGATGCTCGTATGCACGATCGCCCGTCGTGACTCGTGATAATCCGATTCTGACAGTTAAGGGATCGATGTCGCTTCTCGTATTAGGTATCGTTTATCTTTGTTGAAATTTTCGAAATTGAGACATTTCTTAACGGTGCTCATACTACGTAATATTTTACGGATTCCTTCGAGATTGAGATACAGTTAATTCGTTATCTCTTCATCAATCGCTGCTTGATCCAATAAGCAAAGAACCTATATGTAGCTCTACTTTATTTCTTTACCGCAGCAATTTTAGAACACTTCTATCTGCGGTAACTTATCATTGAATCTATTCGTATCGAATGTCTCGCAAGAAACTTGCCGCTCAAGCGCAATTTCTCTGTCAGACTGCTCGTCTAATCTCTTCAACTAATCAGATTATCGGTTTTAATAATTACATATTTGCTGTAGGCATTAATGATACGAAAACTTTTACAGCAAAGTACCGCGAGCAAAGCTTTGATGTTGCATCGGTTTGCGCGAATAAGGTTCAATTAACAAGATACACACTACTACCGCGATATCCGATGTACCTGGCCGACTTTTCATCGGCCTCCTTCACTCTTTCCGCTCTTCGTTCCAAACCCGTCGGCGGATTTTCGGTTCACGTAGCCATCCAGATTCCTCCGTCCCGTTGCGTACGTTTACCGCGGATTTTCGCGTCTCGCTCCGGAATCAGAGCGGAATCGGAATCGATGTATCGTATATCGGAAGCGCGGACCTTGAAAGCGACGGCGGACTACTCCTCGCACGCGATGCTCGCGTATTGCCGAGCGTGAAAGTTTGACTGTGCCAGCAGCAGCTTTAATGATCAGCTGAGCTCTAGAGAGAGAGTTTTGCCTCCCACCAAGACGTTCCTCGTCGTCGGTCGCTCGTCCGAGGATGTTTGGGCGTACCTACCACTCGGAGAAGTGGATAAATCGATAAACATCTCGTTGACTGTAATATTTTATAACTGTGTGGTTTGCAAAACGCTTGTTAGATATAACGAAATGGTTGTTGAATCAACGAAATTGCTCTGTTAAGTAATACCTTGTTGCGTTTCCCGGAGATGATGATGAATCCTCGCGAGAATGCACGAGTAACGTTCATCCAAGCAGATTCGACATCCACGGATCAACCATTTTTTTTTTACTTAACGTTACGACATTATTTAGTCTATTTCAGAATATTTGTGAAATTCATGAAATTCTTCCTCGCATATCGTATACGCATATATTTAGAGAAAATCGCCTTTTTTTCTACAATTTATTTTGGGATCACACAACTGACTCACCGAAGCGATTATCAATGATACCATCGCGATGGCGCCTTTCTCTTTCTCCGTTCACCCAATTCGCATTGATTATACATCGCATTTAATTAGATGATTCAGTCCTTTCATCTCAAAAAAATAACGAGTTCGATGTTTTATTATTATCTTTGCTTGCAAATATAAAGAGGAAAATCGATTCATTCCACGACAGGATGTAATTAAACTCGAGTTTATATAATTTAAAAGCGATCGTGTTCTAATTAATACGTAATTTTATTATCAACGCTGTAACATGAAATTGGTACAGTTTGTAGATAAAGTTATATACGACTATAATTTTATTGATTTGATGTAATTTCTGCTCGGTTTTATAAGCTGCCATTCTTTTCCGACTTTAACACGTAACGTCTCTTTATTACTTCCGTTGCTATTCGATGTATTACGGAATTATGATAATTTACCGTTATGCAACTTAATTGTGATGCGCTCGTGATTCCGTCATTTCGAAATCTTGTAGTCTCCACCTGTTACTCTCTCGGTCAACGATCGTCTTTGACCGGGAAACTATACCGGGAGTGTAAGTGTGCGCTATGGCGATAAGAATCTCGTAAATGGGCGCAAAATGGCGAAACTTAAAGATTTGGGACAGATTTCGCTTGTTCGGTTACAACGTACCGTTGTATACCTTATATAAATAGATTCCATTCAAACAGCGACTTGTGTGCGAGTATTTATTTAACTCAAGCACAGAGTATTTAAAATTAATCTTTATTGACATTGTCGATTAATATTTTAAATACGCGATTGAATTTGTCCCTCCGACATGATTTTATTGTATCATTACATAATAATTATCATTATTAATAATTATTGATTTTATATTATTAAATTATATTGTTATTAATGTTAATGCTTCTTTTTTGAAAATTGTTCATTTAGATGATAAACTGCTATTTTATTGATTTTCAATGCGCATTAGTGCATCCCGCGGATTTCCCTGTTAAGCCGTATATAAATCAGCGAGTATATCCTGTCGTATTCCCTCATCGATCAAATTCATCTCCTACTATCTCTTCTCGCACCTGTAACATAATTATTGAACAACGCGCGCGGCGTGATGCACCATCGCGTGAATCCGTACGATTAGAGCCACGTAATTGGAATCGCTTCGCGAATTAACCCGCCAGAGGTTCTCGCAGCCTCCCATAGCCAAGCCGGCCTCTCACATTTTACGATTATTTACTTGCGAAGTGACCGCAATCCCTTCAAGGCTAATTTTCACGCGGAGGACCGTACGGTCGCGTTTCACGGATCGTTAAATCGCCAAATTGCCGCAAATCCGATTTATGAGGTCGGGGCCGGGGTCTCGCACGCACGCACGCACGCACGCACACAGCACTAAACGTCCCTGCCGCTCGTCGAGCGAAAGGAAACGCTGTTTTTCTTTTTTCCAACTTTGATTCGACGAGCGTGCCGAGATATTCGCTGATCTGGACCGTTACGATTCAGGAAATCGATGTGACGCTGGAGCACGGCGTTTACTCTTTCTACACTACCCTTTCTAGACAACATCGCGCAAACGGTCTTTCACAGGTTGTGAGCTGAAGCAGTGTTTAAGTATGTAAAAAGCAAGCTAGGATTACTAGGTACACGTAGACATTATCGGGATCGTAGACAAGATCGTGGAACAAAAAGCGGATAAGGCAAGGCTAACGATTTACTTCATGACATTCAGTATGTCTAATTTGTATCCGTGGAAGAGAAATTATCGATGAAAGCATTCTTGAAAGTCTCGGCTTCCAGAAAAAAAAAACTAAATTAACGTTGTGCGTTAGTGCAATTTACGTCATATATGCGTTGTTACGCGATGTACTGTGCGAGTGTCACGCTGGGAAAACCCGGATATTTATAGACAAATAATATTAGCTTTCTGTTACATCCACGTGGTGAAGTAGATTCGAAATATTGTGATTCACTGCCTACCTATATAATTTCGTTTCATATCTTCCTAAAACATTTGTTTATTATACGCGAATCTTGACAAATCGCAACAAACACAAATTTTAACTTGGAAACAAAGTTCATTTTTCAAGTTAGACAGTTAATTAATATCAAAATGCATTATATTTTATTCACTAACATTCTAATTATTTTTTTATCACCTTTAATTGGCACCTATAATCATCTCGTTAATCCTATTCTCCGATTATTCCTGTTCTTCGTTAAATCTGCATTTTATGCGCAGCGCGTCCATTATCGTTGCATAAAATTTGCATTGTACTCGGCGCATTCATTGCTGCGTAAAATTGTAATGACACATTCGCCGGTTTATATGGGGGATCAATATTTCATTACCTTCGAAATCTGTATTACGGTATCACAAATATAGTTATCACTTTTTATTTCGATGTTACACTTTCGATAAAATTAATAAATTGGAAACCGCGGGCGTAGCATTAAAATTTTACGTTAAAATTTGTGCTCTGCTAGTGAGAGTGTCGGTCGATGCATCATAACTTAATAAAGTTTATGTATTATTCATGTTACAATATTCCCTTTATGGCGAATGTTATGTGTCATATTTAATACTTTTTTTATATTTTATACGCGTTCGTGCGGTATCCATTCTTTTTTTTTTTTTTTAAGACATATACGATGATCGGAGAGCACTAAATTTTGGCTCTCTGGCGGCGGAGGCTTCTTGACACGTTCAATCATCCGAAATTTAATCAACATTTCGTGGAATCGACGGCGGCTCCGTTGCAACAGATGGGGAACGCCTCTGATCGAGGCAACTTTCTAAAATATCGGAACCGCGGGAAGAGCGCCGGAATAGAGAAAAAAAATATTTACCGCCACACTGTTTGCACCACTCACTGCGCAGTTTCCGCCGTGGACTTTGTTATTGTCGATTTTTCGTGCGGAATCGAATTGCACGGCGGATTGAATTTAACCGGCGCGGCGCGGCGAGCGAAGAAAGTCTCCTTCCGGATGCGCACTCGGGCGTTTATTGTCAACCGTGGCGGATTGCGAGCCGCGATTTTTGTCTGTCGCTTCACCGCGGAAAATGCCGTTGACACGCGGTTGCGTAACGCACCGGACTTTCCCTCGTATTGATCGAAAATTTCCGAGTAGACGGTTCATATTTGAACGACACACGGTACATGGCTTCCGTTTATATTGCATATTGACCATTATTGGTAACTACGTGCTTGATACACCGCGGAATGCTGCGGAAATACTTGGATATACCGCGGCGGAAGATAACCCCTGTATTCTGGTACATTCACGAGATTACCAGAGATATTATTATAATATACCGCGGTTGCTGTAATATTTTAATGTTAGTAACGTTCTTCGACATGAAGTATATTACTCCGTGCCGGTCATATATCTCGAATATTATAGCTCTGCTACGTGCGATCATCTTGTGAAATTTACATTAATAATGCCCGTGAAATATGAATACATGAATACTACTATAAATATATAAATTGACGTGAAAGAATTTTCTAAAGTGTTGAAAAATGGACTTTCCAAATCCCTGATTTATGTTACCTCGTAAAAAAGAGAAGAAAATGAAAGAAGAATGAAATTTAAAATAAAATATAAAAGAAACGAGAGGAAAATACTTTCTTCTTTTCTAACGTCAAAACTTATGGCTCGAATATCATTTGTAAATAAAATGGAAATTTCGTCTTGCATTATTTTTATGATTTCTTTTAAAAAAAAAACATTCTACTCTTATAAATGCAATTTTACGCGAGGCTTTAATACATTTCATATTATGAATTGTCTCGTCATTGATTATTTAGACGGTCTATCAGCGGGATTAATCGCGCCTTATCGAATCATAGCAGAATTAGGCGCGATGGCATCCCATATTTTATTACAGCGCCTTCGTTAACTCTGACGCCGCCTCCGAAAACAAGTTCTTCTTTCCTCGTTTTATATCCACGGCCGCTCGTATCTGGGTGATATCCGGTTTCGGATATCGTTTTCTTGTGCGGAGCCGTCTCGAGTTTTCGGCGCTTGTTGTAGAAAGCGACACGCCGCGGGCGACTCGTGTCGTGAATTCTTCCGCGTGCCCATTTGTTGTATCCTCTCTCAATTGCGAAGCTCGATACAGATTGGATCAATAATCAATAAAAACAGAAAATAACATTTTCTACAATCTCAATCGTTAATGGAAATGCGATAAAATAAACTTGTATTCAATGTACGTCATTTTGTACAGTATTACAAATTTCAATAATATAACGTTGTTTTTCAAGAAATGCCTGAAGCAAATAACAAATAACTCTTTTCGTGAGAGACAAATCTCTAATAAATGAACAAATTCAAAGTAGAGCTTACTAAATCATCGCTTTTTTTCATTTAAAATCGAAATAGCTTATAATAACCTGTTTCTACGATTTATACATGCAATAATCATTTAATTCATCGGCGGACAAATATTCAAATCTAGAACATGTATATTAATAATCTGTTATACTTTTTATCGTCTATAAATATCACTGAAATAAATCATTGCGGAAATATTGCTTTCACTGTCACTAAGCGACAAGAGGAAATGGGCTAGGCCATGTTATTACCTGATATGGCAATCAGCGATTCATAAACTTTTGTGCATTAACGAGGTAAACTGATATTTCAGTTTAATGAAGCGAAACTTTACTATACCGTAATATTCATGGAACTGCGCTATTACTTTAAAAAATAGTCATTTGGAGACTTTCATCTAACTTATTTATGTTGCTCGTCTTGGATTATCAATTCTTGTCACGCTCCGTAAAAGTGTGTCGTATGTAGCGACGGCCTTCAACGCTCGCTTGTAGTTTTCGAGCGAAACAGATAAACAACTTGTTAATTAGTTATATCGAATTTTCATTAATTTTAATTATTTTGCTCGAAAATATTAATTATATTTTTCCTACAAGAATCGTTAAATTTATCCTAGTAAGAAACTTGACCAGAAACACGCTAATGTTATTTGAATTTCTGGTAACGCTGATAATGAATTATTTGAGTGCCTGGTATACAAAATTGATTTGGCTACATCCATCTCAAACGGAGATGTATATTTAACTTTGAGTTTACGAAGTACTTTGAAACACAGGCCATATCTGTTGGAATTACCGAAACTACCTCTCTCCTTCAAAGTATTTTTGACACGTAGACTGTTGCGTATTTAACGAGAGACGCCTTTAATTAACACGATTATTTAACTTCGAGAACTCTTCCCTAAACCCACTGCGGATACGACAGCTTTATAAATTATCTGCACTCTGTTTGAACATTACGTTTCTGTAATGTTCGAGTTTGTGTACACTTATAGTTAATTCTGCCATTCCGCCGACATCGGTCGTATGCAAATATCGACAAAAATGGATTACACAAAGATCCATATTTGTGTAATTATT
Source organism: Tetramorium simillimum (assembly GCA_011636635.1). Classification (NCBI taxonomy): domain Eukaryota; kingdom Metazoa; phylum Arthropoda; class Insecta; order Hymenoptera; family Formicidae; genus Tetramorium; species Tetramorium simillimum. The sequence continues at coordinate 7,931 of VBVQ01001839.1, read as the reverse complement.
ACCGAGGGTTTCATATCATTGCGAGCAGTGACATCGAACTTGAATGTCGTAAAGTTGTTGTTTTTTTTTTATAACTTACTATAATCTATTATGCGTTATGTGTTAATTGATTCAGTAAACATCGCGTTTTGCACTTTTTCTCATACACAACTTTAAAATTCTTTTCGAACATTTTGTAGAATCTCAAAATTATGTTAAAATTTAACTCAAATATATTTAAGGATTTCTTTTGCATCGCATTATTTATACATTATTTATACATTTAATTATTATAAACCTTATTATATATATATATTATAAATTTGTTGTTTAAATTAGTTAATAAATAGAAAAAGCTTAATTGTAAAAAATCTTTCTGATTAAAAAGAAATTTAAAGATTATTTATTTTTTAACACTGGATAAAAAAAGATCCTCTTAATTCTTTATTAATAAATTATTTTTCAAACAGTGTTACAAAAAACAGTATTTGTAAATAATATTCAGCATATTTATACAGATCAGACTGGATTAAAATTAAAGATTGATAGATCTTAAGCGCCTTGTATATCTATACATATATTGTTGTCTTCATCGAGTCTTTCCTCTGACAGTCGCGTATCACACATATCAAGCAAGAGCGTAAAAACGTGACCGTGACATAAACCATGCCAAGATAGTTATGAGTAGACGGTCATGAGGTGGTTGACCTCGATTGTTATATCTTACAATTAATATTTTAAACATGGTCTGAGTCATACCAATACTTTCTCGGTCGCGCATTTATTCTTGGATGCTCATGCAACTTCTCGCGTTAACTTTCAGCACATATCGTAGATTCCTCCTCGTCTAGGATAAGATCAGTCATGGTAGACCGCTATATTAATTTTTCCGGTTACTGCTCGCAAGGAGAGCCAACCGCCAGCAACTTTAATTTTAATCTTAAGCTGTTAGGAAGCACGGGAGCATGATCGAATTTTTCTTAATAAAGGAAAGTTGTGATGTAATTATATCATCTGAGGCGAGAACTCCTGCAGAGTATTTTCTCGCGATAAGCGATGACTCTAATTGAAGGCGCCACGAAGAGAAAACGTAAAACCGACTTTGCATGATCATAAAATTTGATTAATAAATGAAAGTGACAAAAATATTAAGAAATTCACCAAAGTATAGAAAAAAATATTAAATTAAGTAACAGCATTTAAATAATAACTAATTAAGCCATATGTTAAATTATATTAAACGTTAAATGTTTGTATGTTAAACAAAAATATCTAAAGCGTATATCTGATTAAATTGATCACGATAAATAAATTGGCAGAAACAACAAGATTAATATGCGTTTTACAGATGTAAACAGATATAGTCTCATTATATCGCTATAATTGTTGACGACTCAAGGGATAATTGTATCCCAATTACTGAAGCATCGCTGCCACTAATCAAACGTTAATTGTCTGTGTCTAACATTGTAGCTCGCGAGAAAGGAGGCTGTGTCGAACTCGCAGCTTCACACATTGAAAAGCGTATTCCAGCATTTTTATATGACCATGCAAACACATCGATCGTTACTGTTCATGCTTATTTTCACTTTCCTAATTATATAGTTGGACAATAGAAACTACAAAATTAAAAAAAAAGAAAACCATTGTTAGAGAACGCTAATTAAAGAGAATGGAAAAACAGCTTGATGAGACACATTCCGTGAATTTTTCAGCAGGATGAGACATTTCTTTGAAATGTAATTCTGATACTTGATTCAACACGAATAAACATTTCCGGTCGATAATAGAGCCGACGCGTCGGCGCGCAAAAGTTCTTCAATCTTCGCGTTGAGAGACGTTGAGGTGGCTTGTCCAGAAAATGTTAATAAGAACCTGTGGAGAGCAGGGGGATGCGACGGCGTCGGCTGCCCTGCGGCAACCGCATATTTTCCTTGCGATTTCACTTTCTCCGATGTGGCATAATTGCGCGTGTTACGAATCGTAATACTCGATTCCGCACTGGTTGCTCATATAACGCAATCGCGCGATCATGTTTCAACAATGTCGGACCTGTCAACTGCCTCTTACGCACATTCGCACGCATACGCACGTAAACGCACGCGCAACCATGCTCTTTAATCGACGTTTTAACAAATATGTCGATAGCTATTGGATAGTTAGATATCATCTCGTCTCGAAAGCATCATATTTCATTGTCAGAAACCAAAGTGATGAGGAATATTTTAGCTTTTCTCACACGCTCTTGCGATCGCAAACACTTGTGATCGAATTGCGATACTACTTAATTGGTACTGAAGTTTCTCCACGATATTCTGATTTTATCGAGCACAGATTGCGTAGAAATTGCGTATTTGAAGAGACGATATAAAGTAACGAGTTAGAACTTTCCCATTTACGGAAAGTTGCAAGTTTCTTTCGCGTGAGCAGGTAAACTCATTTTATAAACAAATTTGTTTTCGAAGACTGTTCTCTTCGAAAAGACAGGTGCGTATTAATGCCGAAATTGGATAGCAAAGTTTAAATCAATTTACAATCGAATATAAATCTTGTGATTTTTAATTCTCACAGTACACAATCAGTATGCTAAACATATATTGTATATACAATTTATTTCTACTCTTTGCGATTTTATTTTACACAGATTTTTTTTATTAGAGATAAATCGAACTTTTCGATCCGCATTGAAAATGCATACGTACTTAAAATTATGTTGAAATTTTTTAATTTTCTTCGATTGAATTCGCACATAGAACATATTTTATAACAAATCTTTTCGTTGAAGGATCGACAGACGTGTAGTGAGAGCGCAAAATACAATCATTTTTAAAATTTTTACTACATACTAGAATTTTTTCATGGATGAGAATTAATCTATAGCATATGTCTGAATTATTTGTTTAACGCATAATCAAACGCGAAAACATATGTAATATATATTCCGAAATATAACAAATAAATATAATAATTTATATAATCTATATCGCATTGAATAATGATTCGTACTTGACATTACATAGTGCCATATCCAGGCGCTTCGTCGAAATTAATATCGAGTCTTTCGGAATGTAAAATGAACGGTAGAAAAAATTTCCTGTTACAAACAAATTTCCTTTTAAATTAAAATGAAAAAAAGAGCAAAGAGAGAAAAACATATTTTATATGAAAGAAATCGATTTGCATAAAAAAACCGAGCTACTGTTCTTTACTAAGAATAAACGATAAAGTAACGTGCACTGTTGATCTCCTAGTACCATCTCTCTGAATGTATCGTTTTCTTTTCCTCTTTACTTTATCTTTGACAAGTCACGTAGTAATATATATGATTACGTCTTTCTATTCAATTTGGTAGCTGAAAAGCAGCTGGCACTCTTTGTCTCTATCTCATTTGAAGTTCCCTTCCGTGCTGTTGCTTATTATTAACGTTCTTCCCATTGAAGGAAAACATCTTCTTCCAAGCGTTGGGAAATTGTACAGTCATAGTTGCATATATTATAGGATTATAGCAGATGGAAGATTTTGCGAGAAGCGCTGGCAGCACGGCTACAATAAGGGAGGGTTGTACCTGCAATCAATATACGTGCCTTTCATCAGCTATAACTCTTCATAGCCTGCTGCTGTTAGGAGAGAAATTAATCAAGCTGTTGGGAAGCTATCGGCGTGTCAGTCATTAGATTTTGATATGGCTAGTAAATTATGAACAAGTTGACCTCATTGGATAAAAAGATTTTGCTGCTTTAATATGCACGCTGTAATACTCTTGTTATTTATTCATGTCACGCAACGTCTAGAATTACTGATCCCAGCTTGCGAATTATAATTAAAAATAATTAACTGATAATTAATTAAAACCTAGCTTCGCAACAGCTTTTAAGATCATTAACATATTGAACCAATTAATGAGAATACTTACGTTGAAATATTGAGTTGCGAGTGCAAGAACAGCGTATGGCAACCAAGCAATTAAAAAAGCAATAATCATTAAGTATACCATTTTAGTGACTTTCTTCTCCCGTCTATTTTTCACACCTGGAACGAGACAATAATCAAAAACAATAATACTATTAAGACAATTAAGACAATTAACTTATTAGAGGCAATTAAGAGAGAAGTTAATTTGAAAATATTTCATGAAATAGTTCTAAATTTAGTTAAACATTTTTCTGCGTTTATTATACATTCTTTTATCAATTTGGAATCCGTTCTTTCTTTTTTTTTAACAGATATTGTATTTATCATTATTTTAGAAGGAAAAGAGTTATGTATGACTTAATTTTTGTAAAACTATATTTTTTTAATTGAAGAAATATATAATGGTATATTCACCAATTCGTTTTCCTATTTTCTTCAAAGTCTTTATTATGCCACAGTAACTACTGGTAATTATTATAATAGGAAGGAAAAACCCAAAAATGAATAAAAATCCAATGTAAGTGTCGTTGTGCGTTTCAGGATCGTGTCTTTCCCAGGATACGCTGCAGGATATGTTACCAGCTTCCGGGCCATAAGTTCCCCAATTGAAGAATGGCGGTAATGACAAGGAGAGCGCGTATATCCAAACTAAGAACGCTAATATGTAAGCATGCCTGTAACAATTGATTTTTAAGGATAAGTATTTTATTTAGGACATACACAGCTAAATATCAAAGATTATACAAAATTGTATCACTACTGAAAGATGAAATCAATTTATGTTAATCAAATGAAATGTTGTATTTTTACTTTTCCCTTGTTTTATCTATCCTACGTATCATTAATTGTAGAAAAGATATTTTTTGTTGAGAAAAATGAGAAACATAAAATATAATAAATAAATAGAAACAAATATAAATAAACAGTTGTGAATATAGACAAATATAAAATATAAAACATAGACAAATAAAACGAGTGAAAAGCGGAAATTGTCGGAAAGACGGGATTTCTCCACTTTAACGTTTTTCTATATCCTGCTCCAGTTTTTCTGATAGATAAACGGAAATTCAAAGTATTCGTGGTTATGAAGGTAATTTCAAATGAAAATAAAAGTTTGTTTTATGGCTATTTTAGTCGACCAATTTAAATTAATTTAATTATATCAATAAGAGATTTAATTATGTCAATACTGTAGTAATATAATATGTTAATAATACACATATATATAATTTCACTAATTGTATGATATAAATTAATAACATCATCAGTTGTGACGTAATTGTTGTTCCGATAATTATATTGCATTCAAATAGTAAGGTTTTCTTTCTTTATTCTTTATTCAAAGTATACGTATATTGTTTCTCTCATAATGAAATTTTAACTTGTCAATTTTGTTAATGTCAACACAAAAATGCATACTGATAATTGCTATCGTGTAAATGATAATTATATCATTAATCATCGTGTATTAAACTTGGAGCTTTAACTCGTTAGTGAAACGGTTAACTCATTAGTAAAATCATGGATTTATTGTTAAAGCGGATTGAAAGTCCGCTTTTTTGCTTCGTTATACTACTATTTTCTCGGGCGTAAAAGGATTCTATCGATAACAAGGAGATTATTTTTAAACCGTCGTTAATTGCGAAAGCTTAAGAGATAAATGACCTTGAAGCAGTATCATTGATATTGTATTTTTTTTTTATATAAAAGATTAATCCACAACGATTATCTTAGGCTAAACGAAAGACGTAATGCTGTGATATCGATTGGCTTCTTATCAAAGTGATTTACGCTTAACATTGCTTAACATGCGTGAATTGTGTGCAAGTCATTTTACGGTCTGTTGTGAAGAAAATAAGATATATTCCTATGTAACGCGTTTCACAATAGTTGCACAGTGCCATTTAGTCCTAACATTCTTTTCTCATTTAACAGTGTTACTTGTGTCCGTCTTTCGTAAATGACAGGAGAAATGGGAGAGTGCAATTAAAAACCATCGCAAACCTGTGCAAATTACATTTTGAAGGTGTTAATGATCACCTCGTAGATGTGATGAGTAACATCGCTTCCCGGAGAACGTTCCGATGAAAGTGTGCGATAGAAAGTCGAGGAATGCGCAAGTTAATCACTTCGCCGTATTCGCAGCTTTTATATTATAATCGTTACGTATTACCGTGAAAAGGAAAAGATTATTTTTCGGAAGTAAAATTTAATAAAGAGAGTAGAACCGTTTTTTTTTTGCTGACAACACGTATTTCGTATGTTGAGCATAAATTTACAGAGAAAGTCATACATTTTTCGGAACATTCTGAAGATACTTAAGTAAAAGAAAAATATATATTTTAGTTTATACAATTTTCATCCTTAAATCCATGTAAAAGAGAAATCGACTATTTCTTACCTTATCGATAATGTTTTCATCGGATATGTAACTAGTAGGAATCTTTCCATTGCCATTACCGTTAGATTACCGATACTAGCAAATCCCATGGTAGTCATGAACCATGCGTACCTAAAGTTAAAGAAAATTGATTTGATTCTTACAATTAAGTAAATCATAATAATATCGAATAAATTGGATAATTGAATAAAGTGTTCAAGGTAAATTATTTGTGAATTAATTTTGAGTTCTTTCCGTTATAACTTTTAGTATAACACGAGGTTTGGTTACACGTTATTAAACTCTGTTATTACTTATACGAGCTTCTCAGAATATTTCATGGAGTTGATCCATTTAATTTAGGAAAGGCTCATATCGTAATATTATTCACAGAGATTTTATTTTCTCGTATATTCTCGTATATATTAAAAAAGATGGCAAACAGATATTATTTCATTATCAAACATGTTTCTACGATTCCATTGTTGTTTTAAGCTTGATGGAAAAAATGTACACATTATCTTCTACGTGTGTATGTCAAATTACAATATGTGATTTTTTAGCGTGTATTATTAAAACAGAAAAAATCTATTTTACATTTTATACAATTAAGTTGATTGAAATAGTTGAAAATATTCTAACTAAATATGACATTTTTTGGCATTTAAATTCCATTTCCATTTCAGTTTAATTTATTTAGCAATTCAATTCTTATAAACAGGTATACATATTTTTATTAGTTATACTTAAAATTTATGAAACACTCATGTATACACTAAAAATCAATCTGTAAGTTTTACTCAATAGAGGAATAAAAAATTTTGTTTTGTGACGAACAATATTATTTATTTGTATAATTGTATAATGATGCATATACCACAGACACACTTCGTAACTCCAGAACCATACACCTGCAATCGCCGATATCAGTGCAAAAGGGTTTCCCATCGCAGCTACTAAGAAATCTCCAATCTGTCATAGTAAACGTGTCAAGCATTACAAATACGTTTGCAACTCTTTATACAAATCGAATGGAATAAAGTATATAATTATGCATTTAGAGCCGCTACATCTCTTAGGATTACAAGATACTTTGCGTTATTTTCCTGTCATACACACGTATTACTTATTATCAAACGTATTGCATTCTTAGTATTTATATGTATAAAGTTGATGTAGAGAGAGGTATTGGGTCATTCCACAAATAGTCCGGTATAAAATGGACCTTGATTTATTATTTAGCTTAAAACCGAAAGACTTTTATTGTCAGAAAATTGAAGATTTAATATTAAAATAGAAAAATGTTATAATAGTTGTAGAGGAAACATATTTGAAATTAAAATTAAAATGTCATTTTTTGTTACGTTTCAAAAATATCTTAAAAATACCGTATTACTTATGGGATGATTTAATATTTAAACAAAATTTTGTAATAATTAAGGATTTATTACTTTTTAAAGTTATTAGAAGTTAACTTCCGTTGCCTTTCAACAAGTAAAGTTTCTATTTCATACTGCCATCTTGAATTGCAATATACCATTAGAGAATTGTTTTAAAAATTCTAAAGCAAATAAAACAAATATGAGTTTTATTAAACATATTTAAATTTAAAATAATTGAAATTGGATAAATAAATAAAAATATATGTATAATCTAATAT
>VBVQ01001838.1:0-30185 GCA_011636635.1 Tetramorium simillimum | reverse complement strand
CGTATTGACAGGTCGCCTGCCGCTGCTCGTTCTCGTCCGCGTATCCCCGCGTCCGGACCGTCGTACAACGTCTCGTGCCGCCGTCGCCGTCCCGTTCCTCCGCTGGCTAGCTGTGCCGTACGCCGAGATTCCGTTGGACTGATTCCGATTCGCGGCTGCCCCGCCGATGCGCATGCGCCGCGCAGCGGGGAAACTGCGCGAGGTGTAGGGGCCGCGCGCGTTACGTCACGCCGCGCGCGGCCGGTAACGTCCGTTCGCGGTCCGCGTTCGGTTCGCACTCCGGGCACCTGCACCCTCTGCACTCGAGACGGGACGATGCGCGCGAGAAAGACGAGAAATAACCTGTAATTACATTTCAATTACTTAAATACACTTAATCACTTTTACATTTTCAATTTACATATGAAAAGTTATTTTTCCATTAATCTTCAATTTCTTAAACCATAAATTATAAAGCAGTCAAGATCAGTTGTACAATTTAAAAAGACGATTTAAAACTTAAGAAATTCTCAAGTTTTAAGATTTGAGAAACGAACTATGAATTCAGACCTCGAGGAATGAAAAAAGAAGGGAAAGGAGTGCAGAGAGTGCAGCAGAGTGCCAAGAACAAACCCTCTGTTTATCTATCTATTTATCTACCTCCATCTTTCTCTAGCATCTCTACCTTCTTCGCTCGCTCTCTTTCTTTTTTCTTGCTCCAAAGCGAGGCCGGGAAACGCGCAGAAACGCGCGCGTTCGACCGCCCTCGGCCTCGCGCATTCTATACTTGCGACTCCTGCCCCGCATAATTTATTTATTTATTTCGTCCGAGCCTATTGCTTTTTTCTGCCCGCGCTTTCGCGGTCGGGTTACGTCTCCCATTGTCCCCTGTTGTCCCCTCAAGCCTCAGGCCGCCTGCGTTCTAGCGAGCATGCGCAGCGCGGAACTGTTGCGCGCGTATTGTTTGCACGCGTGTACCTAACCTCACCGGACGCGCTCGGCGAACTGATGCTCCGAGCTCTGACTGCTCCGAGCTCCGATTGCTCCGACTCGCTCCGATTCACGTGGAGACAAGGAAATCTCCGCTAAAAAATTGTCGCAAAACTGATCGGTTTTGCCGTCGTCACTCTTCGTATTTAGGCGAATTTTTTTTTCACCGAATTGGTTCGCGATGGACGCCTGCATCACGCCGAATTCGAACGGGGATGTTTTCAGGAACCTGTCGTTCATAGAAAATCGCACCCCCGTCGAAACCAAGAATCTACAATGTCTCGTGATTTATGACGGTAAAAAGCCTGCAGTCTTCAATTTAATATCAACAATAATATTTTGTCAATGTTATAATTTTTTATTCAACATTGTAACTTGTGTTCATGTTATATTACATTTATATTGTTGAATGAGAAATTATAATATTGATGCAATGTCAGCTATTTACTGAATCACAGTTTATATTGATAAGCATGATTTCTGTTGTAGAACACAACGCTCTTCTTGGAGGCACCAACATGGTTGACCTCTTCTGGAACGGTACTGTCTGGCATTACAAAGATATCTCGGATTTTTCTCGGGAGAAAGCCAGCGTGTCGCAGCGAGTGGACAGCGGCGTCTGCGACGCCGCTTACCTGAGCGAGAATAAATTTGTCGTCGTGGAGGACAGCGGGGCTGTGCAGATCCAAGATATAATTCAGACGGACGAGCAGTCCCAGTTTCAGCAAGTTGAGTGGGCTTGCCAGCACGACGACAGTGTCCTGACGGTGTCTGTATTTGACAATAAGAGGAACATTGTCACGGGAGGAATGGATTGTTGGTAAGATTCCTGTGTGTACAGAAAAATATATACTACTAACAAGTAAATATACTATTAAATATTCCAAGTATTTGGTAAGTTTATATATCCGCAAATCTATTATAAAGTCATAAGCATCACATTTACAATATATTCTGGATTGGAGTATATCTTAAACTATTGAGAAAATATTCTTAGTTGAAGAAAATTATTACTTAAACAAAATAAAATAAGTAATTGCTTTTTTCGTCTGTAGAATGAATATTTTTCAGTGTATTATTGCGAGTCAAGGAGAACAGCTGTAACTAATCTTACGTTTGTTTCAGTTTAAAAATCTGGGATACAGAGGACTTGATCTCGATTTACTCGTACAACTCTGCGCATATAGACGTTATCACGAGTACGGACGTAAAGCCCACATGTAATTCTACATTTGTATCCACATCTTTAGATAACGAATCGGTACTATGGGATATCAGACGAGCCAAACCGGCGAGTTGTACGTTTATCTATTGTTTTACGTTTTATCTTACATTCTTATAAATTTATTACATTTTTCAATTCTTTTTCTTTTTAAGGTATCTACAAGAAAGATAATTGTCCCTTGACGGCGGTATCTTGGAATACTAACTTGAATCATCTCATAGCAATAGGTACAGCTGATGGCAGCATTGTATTAATTGATATTAGACAAACAGAAACTCCATTATATGAATCAGCCGAATGTGACAGAGGTGTATACAAATTGTTATTTAATCCAAATCCAGAGAGGTGAGAATTTGCTGGAAATAACAGTTTACTTGATTGTACAACAGCTTATACAGAATATTTCTTATACTCTTGATGAATTATAATAAATTTATGATAACTTATCTATTTTTCAGGAAAGAACAATTAGCGTGCTGTTCCGATAGCGAATCGGTAAAAATATTTGACACCCATAGAGAAATGCTGCAGTTATATGAAAATAATAATCATTGCGATTTTGTACGAGGACTCGCATGGTACAAAGATGATTTATACTCGTGTTCTTGGGACGGCAATGTGATTAAACATATAGTGAATTAAACATGTAGTTTTCTAAGGATGATAATTCGAATTAATAATATATCGAAATTTTTTCATATTAAAATGATTTTTTACTTTATAATAAAATATTCAATTTATTAATTGAAACAACACCTCAATATAATGAACATTCTCGTCACCTCAAAATATTGAAACCTATTTGTTACGTATCAACGACGAAATACTGATCGCAACTTAGGGAGAACTGGGTGTTAATTTAAGATAAAGATTCACAAGAAACGTGCATTGAATTTCTCGGATCGTATCTTCCGTACAGCGATGCAAGGTGCGACGAATTTTGGTGCGTTTAACGTATTGGAAAACATTCCTCTTGCATTTATTCTTGATCATTGTTTCGGACGTCTCTACAACATAGTTGCGATATTCTCTGTGTTTATTCAATATATTCTATTTTATTGCAGAAAGAGAAAAATATTTGAAATATAAAGTATGTATTATCGCTACATATAACAGTAATGTAAAGGAGTCAAGTGTATCAATATAACAGAAATTCCTGTAGATCTTGTGGATCTTTAAAAGAATCGTAATACGCTTAACATAATTTAAACGAGTCTTTCTTTTTCTTTCTGATGCTACAGTGTGTACGGTATATTAAATAACCAATAGGATTTTATTTACAAAGTAAAGTCAATGATAACATGATAACGTGAACAAAATATCACAAATAAAAGTTTATCATCACAAAGTGTCTAAAAAAAATATTAGAAAATGATGTTCAGCATAGTTAAAGGTGATATAAATTAAAAATACGCTATAATGTAATATATATGTATAGTAATTCTGATAAAATAAACCTGTGAGTTCTGTGGTGCATAGAATTTATGTATATTCTTTGTACCACAGAAAATTGCGAGTTACCTCTCCCGAACACACAGTAGATAACATTTGTTTATCGTAAATATACTTTAAACATTTAAATTTTATATTTGTTGTACTGCAATTTGTAGGACTGATTTATAGGACAACTGTGCATAAATGATTTCTTGTAAGTACATTAATATATCAAACTCGTTTATGCATATAACGTACATGAATAACGTGAAATTTATCCGAAAAAAGATGGCAAGAAAGACAATATAATTCTATAGTATCTTCCTTCACATTATTATTACTATATATATCCCACATTCATATTATGCTGAATTCTTCGTGTGCACATACGCGCACCCATACATCACGTTGTAAAGTTGAAAAATGCGTTTTTTCGAATGAGCCGATGAGTCGTTTTAATTGAAAATACTCTGCTGATATGAATCTTCCTTATCTCGGTTTAACAGTGCCCAGATTAAATCTGCGATTACAAATTCTACAGCTACATGATCGATCCTTGCATATAAAAACTTGAAAAGAGTAGCGCGTACATGAGTTAAACATGATTACTGTTTATCCATAGGAAAAGCAATTAATGCATCTAACATGATTGAATGTTTCTAACGTGTTGAATTGCACATTGAAGATTTCATACCGGATTGAAAACATCAGGTCCTCAAACAATTTGTATTAGTGGCACCGAATTAATAACGAATGCTCATGTCGATGAGAATACATGCGATGTCAATCGCTGCAGTCTCAGTCAAAAATTATGCTTTGCATGCACACTTTGTTCATCGTATTACAGAAATTATTAAAATCGTTATGTACAATTGTCTTTTAATATATTGATACATAATTGCATTGAGACTAACAAGCGACATGTAGCTCTCATATCGACATTCATCATTGTTATTTTTTTATCTATGTAGTATCTACATAGAATCATATTTTTTTTTGTTTATTACGTCGTTTTTTTTGTAACACGATCTGTCTTTTCTTTTCCCTCATATTGATAATGCTTATCCCACATTATTGAGCATTTATATGAATTACAACCCGAATTCCTTGTCATCGTCTTCCGGCCTTACATCCCCGTACATCCAGATGTTGCGATGATTGTGCTTTGCATCTTCTTCGGCTTTCTTGTATTCCTCGATCTGCAAGTGCACAATTAACGCGTGTTAAATATAATAAACTCGCAAGGATGATGCGTGCCTTTTCGCGAAAAGGATCGACTTGATAAATATCGAGTTCAACCTTCATCCCATATGCCTCGGTTTTATAAGAGGTTGATTGGAAAATTAAAAGTTGTAAGTAAAGAAACATGAAATGACCATGGTGATAAAAGTAGGTTCGGGAATTCATGCTTGAATAAAATGGAAGAAATTTTCTCGCAGTACGGTCACAAGTACAGCAAAGACTAACCAATTTAGTAAGTCTCCTATCTCGATGCTTTTGAACGTGCAAGAATCCGTCGGAAATAATACCCTTTCCGATATCCTCGTTCGTACTGGGATGCACCAGTGATACGGCAATTACGTTGTTGCTTAATTTGTATTCCACATTTAAGAGCAGAATTTTGTCCAGTACGTCTTCCTTAAATGCGTCAACTGCCGCTCTCTTGTCATCCGTCTGCAAAAATATCAATAAATGTTTATAGATGTCTTTTTGCTGATTCATTTTTGGAAAACGAGTTGCATAAATCCGTTACTTACATCACTCGGAAGAGTCACGCACGCAAGTGCGTACTCATGAGCGTACGGTTTGTCAGTTGCGAAACGCGCAGGCAGATCAGCGACTCGCGTAACATTAAGAGTCTCTCTGTTGCCGTAATCAATGTAAAACACACTGACATTGGTACCAGAAACCTTCTCCGTCTTCACGCGATACCACTGATCGTCGCCGCTGAATTTCGCGACCGCCAGATCTCCTCTGGTCGGCTTATAGGCGCCAGGAAGTGGCGGATTAGCAGCCAACTCCTGGCGTAATTGCAGAAGCATACTTTCCAACAAGGTGCCCTGATCGACAAACTGGGCATAGAAATGAAGATCGTCGGTAACTTCGGAGATCACAACTTTCTGATAATCGATCTTTCGCTCCTGCCCTTCCTTCTCGTCTACGATCTTGTCAGTCTCCACTGGCGCTTCCACGCGATTCTTCCAGATCTAAAACGTAAGTCATATTTAGATTTATATTCAAGTTTCTTTAACGAAATATCCAATAATCAAATACATTTACTTACATTGAGTTTTTTTGTTTTTGCACGCTCTTCTGCGGCTTTAAGAGTTCTCGTGAGTTCTCCAGAATCCGGGAAATTCACAACCTCAGCCAGACCTTCTTCCACCAGAGCGACCGACATATTGACATCGTTCACCGTTAACCAACCGATGAAACCGCTCAATTTCGTTTCCGTGTTCTCAATCTTGATCTCCACGTCTCGTTGGAAACAATGCTCTTTGGTGAAGGCAAGAGCTTTTTCACCGTACTCGTCGGCTTTCACTACCCCACCACCGGGTAATGTTCTCTGACAACGCGGAGTTCTTATTCCAGCTAGCACGAACGTGATAACGTAGTCTTCCTTGGGAAGGTAGAGTTTCAACCGTGAGCCGCTCGTCACGAATTCTACAACCCCTCTGATTCCTTGCGCACGTTTGAGCGACGTCAAGAATGCTTTTGCCTTCGAAGGATCGTTCGAGAGATCCACTATTCTGTGAACTGGAATGTCCTTTTTCGCGTGCAGTCCGTGCTGCGATTTCTCCGCTTTGCTCTCGGCCACTTGCAAGAGATTGTAATGAGAGGAACGCTGATCGTCGTTCTGCCTGTACTTGATTACTCGCGCGAGACCTCGGCCGACCAGTGCCTCTGCGATGTTTCTGTTGGCAGGATAAGATAAAAGTAATCAATCATTGATAATTCTTAGTGTAAATAATTAAAAAGCAAATAGATCTTACGATTTATACTTACGTTTTGCCGCAAGTTACAGTACAGCATAGCTTCTCTGGGAAATTGTCCCTAGCCGGTTGCGTATAATCGACCACCACTTTTACGTTTTTTCTGATAAATTTCTCGCGCAAGAATTCTCGCGCCTCCAGCATCCACGGTATGTCGTAGAGCGGTCTGAAGTCTTTCGGTCGAGCAGTATTGTTGCTGTCCTCGATGTTCTTCTTCTCACGGGTGGGCGGTCGAATACTGCTCAGAAATACTTTCTTGTTCTCTCCGTTCTGCGTTCGGATTATGAGCGCGTCCGCGTTAACAATTTCCACAACGGTGCCAGTAAACTCGATCTGCGGTCCGGACGGTTTGTAGTCTTTCCACAGGCGTAAACGCGCTTCCTTCGCCGCTTTCTCGGCGAGGTATAGCTTTTCCGCGCCAGATCTACTGTTGCTGATTGACCAATCCTGGCATTTAGCAAAACCCTCGCTCAGCAGAATTTCGGCAATGTTTCCTAATGCAAACGAAAAAGCATTGAACATAATTAAATTCAATTATTTCGAACGTATATTATGCATAATTTAGCATACTAAGACTCGAGTGCCAAATATTTAACGCGCCCTGAACTTACCTTTAGGATGAATAATGCTGCCAATGAAGTTATTATTGTTGACCGACTCCAACACAATTTCGACGTCCCTATGTAAGAGCCGCGATTCCACGAAATATCTAGCTTCGTCCGCGTAAGGATCGCCGACGGAATTCTCGCGACGTCCATTCGGCCAGCCAGGACAGCGAACGCCCGAGATCATCAGCGTTATGTTGTAGAAATCAGGCAAGAGGAAAGCCTTCACGGTGGAGCCGTCGAAGACGAACTCGATTACCGCCTTGATCGGTTTCTTGCCGAATTTCTCGACCAATTTTCGGGGATCATCGACACTCCATTTGACGTCCCGTGTGTGCTCGGAAGCCGGCGAGTCCGACCATTTGCCTTTCTTCGCGACCTTCGCGATGTTTTCCAGTTCGATCAATCGTTGTTGCTCAACCGTGGGATTGCGATTGTCCTTCTTAACGGTCACCAGACCCTCAGACACCAAAGTCTCGATCACGTTCTCGCCATTCCTGTCTGCACGATAATCGCAATTAGATGCGGGAATACAGTTTTCAAGTTCTAAGCAGAACGACAAGTACCTTTTCCTAACCAGACGGTTCCGTACGTTCTGGCTGTGTTGACAGACTTTTCAGTAGCAAAGGTGACGTCCTGACCAATCAACTTCCGGCGTAGGAACTCCCTCGCTTCCCAAGCGTACGGCTCATCTTTGCTCTCATCCGTGCTACAAATATGTAAGTTATTACATCGACTTTGTAAGTAAATTGTTTAAAAACTTTGATAAATCTGTTCTTACTTCAAAAATTAAAAAGTAATTAAGAAAGAAATTTTATAAGTTGAGTTTTGTACTAAAGCAAGAATATACAATTTTATGTACCTGTCATTGCCTTTCCAACGTTCTAACTTTGGAGCAGTAATGTTGCACAGAGTGATTGTTATTTCAGGTGGAGGACCGCCCATGGGTTGTCCACGGATGACAACGGTGTCTCCCGACGTCACCTTTGGGATAAAAATTTCACAGCGTGAGAAAACTTAAAGTATCCCAAAATATCTAATATTATATCATATCTCAGATTAAAATTCCAATTATGCAATTGCTGATATCTTTCACAGAACTTTCTGCAGTAATGAATTGTACAAACGCCTCAACAAGGGACAAATAAAAAAGCAAGAAAAATACAATAAAAAATTTTCAACTTAACGAATATCTAAGAGATGCTAAAAAAAAACACGTGGTAAGCTGCTGCAATAGGGATGTTCCGGACTGCAACCATATGTTCGACGGCATGGTTCCTGCCAGCTGGGCAGGGTATCAAATACCGTGTCGACGCGGCGCAAATAGCGAGGGGTACGAGTGCGTCGCACTCGGAAGAGCGAGAGAGAGAGAGAGAGGCCGG
This sequence comes from Tetramorium simillimum, assembly GCA_011636635.1. Lineage (NCBI taxonomy): Eukaryota > Metazoa > Arthropoda > Insecta > Hymenoptera > Formicidae > Tetramorium > Tetramorium simillimum. The sequence goes on along the minus strand of VBVQ01001838.1, from coordinate 21,577 downwards.
TGGCGTGATCCTCACCTGCTTCACCACCCCATTACGCAGTTTCACTGGTGCCTGGGGTGCGCTCATGATGCCGCGCGGTGGTCTCCGGACGGGAAAATCGGTAAATGCGATCGACGTCGGTGCGCTCGTTCCAGTGATCCACACGTGCGCTCTCGGATTCGTGGCGGCTCGGTAGCAGCTGCGCTCGTGACTCCGCGATTTATCGCTCCTCGTGGCGCGACGCGGGGCGAGCGAGGGGGGTGTGTTTGTGGAGAGAAAAGGAGAGTCTCTCTCGCGCGCGAGGCGGGCTGCGTGCTCAGGAGTGACGGGCCGTCATGTTGGGCTGGCGAACGCGGGGCAGAGACCGGGTTCTTCCTTTCCACGTATATCGCGCGGACTAGCGAGGTGGTCTTGGCCGATCGGCGCGAGCGCGATCTATCACACCGCCAGGGACACGCTTCGAAACGTCGCTTGGGCTCGGTGGTGATGTGGCAACACGCGACAACACGCCGCGCGACACGGTGTCGCACTCTATGATCCGCCTTGGAGTTGGCAGCGCACGAGAGAGCGGCCGGCATGCGCGAGATTTCGTCCACCGGGAGGTCCGTTCGTTTTTCAGCCACCTTTGCTCGCGCCGGATCACTCATGTGTCTACTTCTACCAATGCAGATTAACTTTAATTTTGATTTATCTTACTTTCTATCTTTTTTTTTAATCCTAAGAATTAGAAAAAGATGAAAAGTAAGTTAAACCGAGATTAAAGTTAATCTGCATTGGTAGAAATGGACTTTAGGGCCAATTCCATATAATTTCATAGACATGTCTATGTATAATTTACTTTAACCGGAGTTTAATTAACGATATCCAATAGAAAAGTTTATTTTACGTAAGAAAGACTATTGTTAAGCTTTATACATATTTTATAGCGTGGGTTGTGATAGAATTCCAAATAAAAAAATTTGTAACTTTTAAAATAAGCAAAGAAAAATTCATGTTGATAGAATATTATCAATTTGTAATTACTTGTTTAAAAGCTTATTTACATTTTAACATGTAATCTAGGCTTATTTTTTAAATCAATTAAAAATATTGAAAGAAGTCGAATTTGTAAGTAAAAACTGCTGCGATTTTCACTCTGGAGAAGGAAATAAAAAAACTCTGATTAGTTTATTTCTTACGCATTATGCATTACGTAGAAGTCCATGATCTCGCTCTGAGGCAAACTACGAGGCGAAATAATGAATCTGAATGGCTGATGAATCTCACGCCATTTTAGTACGCACAAAGCGCAATATTCAAACGGTATGCAGTCAATGTAATTTTAATAGGGTTTATTTACGTCATATTTCTGTTCAAATTATGATAATTTAAAAGTAAATCATTTTTATTGTAATAAAACCTATTGTAAATTCTTGAAGAAACAATTTCTATACATATAGAAACATCTCAATGAAACGATAACATGTAACTCTCGTTTCTAATTGCCATACGTCAATTTCAACTTCAATAAGTATTATCCAGCACAAAATATCCGCTTCAATTCCTTGCACTCATCGTTTATAGATCGTTGATCCAAAGAGTTAATTATTCGCGTAAGTTGATAATTTACAATCGTTCGTAAAATATGATCAGAACTTTGCTGCGTACTCGACAGTCGATCAATGGTTGGTGAACGAATAATGGCGCAGGTAACCGCTGAGTCAGCTCCGACTTCCAACGATGCGTCGAGCAGCCGTTACAGTGAATTGAGTGAATTTCATTTCTGATTATTTATAATATTCAGATAGTTTATAAATAAAATCAACTTACTCCAAATTTGTCGCTACATATCTTAAAATTTAATGTTTGTTTCAGATATCTCATATGCGAATTAACATTAAAGGTCAATTAATATTCGAATAAGATATTCGCAATCTTTTAACATCTTCATCAATATGAAAAGTTTAAATAAACATAATTTTAGAAAAATGTATCGACAGAGAGAGAGAGAGAGAGAGAGATTGAATTTTTATTAAATTTTATTAAGGTATTCTTAGATTACAGAGTAAATTAGAATTTTTGAAGATCAAGATTTATTAGGAAGGTCTGGATAAAGATATTTAGATCAATTGAAATAAGATTCCTTCTTATTTTATTGCGCATAATGTTTACATCTTTAGTCTACAATTAATTTAAAATAATTTAAGATAATCGATAATGGAATAATGCAAATCGATGGAATGATGCAAGTGTGAACCATGTGTGAACGTAAGCACGCAAAAATAAAAGAAAACTTAATGCGAGATGAAAAACAAAATGATGTTAAAAAAATGAACACATCGATGAAATCAAATGTGGCGCGATGCTCTGCATGTCGATAAAATTGTGTGAGAAAACGAATCTGTTTAAGGATATTTTGTTGTGACCTTACAATTATAAATTACTTTATACTCTGTAAAGTAAATCATCGATTATCTTAAATTTTTAAAACAACTTCTATTGTTTTTCACGGATCTAAGAAAGTCTTTGGATTCGAGAGACTTGTTAAATATATTTATAATATTATATATAATAATATTATAATCTCTCGAATTCAAAAACTTTCTTAGATCCGTGAAAAATGACAGAACCTATTTTAAAAACAGTCTCGATCGCTCTTATTTATTTTATGGTATTAGCTATCTTACAGTAATAGCTTAATCTACTTCCTCCATTCTCGATGCCTCCTCCGAATCACCCTCCAACGTCGGCACTTCCGTGTCCATCTTGTCGTCCTCGGCATTCGACGTTTCCTCATCGTCGAAGCCCAGGCCGAGCTTGATCATCCTATATATTCTGGACGCGTGCACCTGCGGGTCCTCGAGCGCGAAACCGGACGACAGGAGGGCAGTCTCGAACAGCAACATGACTAGATCTTTCACAGACTTGTCGTGCTTGTCAGCCTCATTCTTCTGCCTCAGATTCTCCATGATGGGATGATCGGGATTGATCTCGAGGTGCTTCTTCGCAGCCATGTATCCCATGGTGGATGTATCTCGGAGCGCCTGTGCCTTCATGATCCTCTCCATGTTCGCCGTCCAGCCATACTGCGACGTGACGATACAGCACGGAGAGTCGACCAGTCTGTTGGATACGACTACTTTTTCAACTTTCTTATCTAGGATATCCTTCATAACCTTGCAGAGATTCTCGTATTTGGCTTTGTCTTCCTCACGCTTCTTCTTCTCATCCTCGTCCTCCGGCAATTCCAGACCTTCCTTCGTGACAGACACCAGCTGCTTTCCGTCGAATTCCTTCAGCTGCTGGACTACGTACTCGTCGATGGGCTCGGTCATGTACACGACCTCGAAGCCGCGCTTCTTCACGCGCTCCACGAACGAGCTGTTAGCTACTTGCTCCCTGCTCTCGCCAGTGATGTAGTAGATGTGTTTCTGGTTCTCCTTCATTCTACCAACGTAATCCTTGAGGGAGCACATCTCGTCGCCAGACGCGGAAGTGTGATAGCGCAGCAACTCTGAGAGCTTCTTCCTGTTCTGGCTGTCCTCGTGGATGCCCAATTTCAGATTTTTACTGAATTGCTCGTAGCATTTCTTGTAGTTCTCTTTATCCTCTGCCAATTCCTCGAAGAGCTCCAGGCATTTCTTGACAAGATTCTTTCTGATAACCTTCAGAATCTTGTTCTGCTGCAGCATCTCACGAGAGATGTTAAGAGGCAGATCCTCGCTGTCTACGACTCCCTTGATGAAGTTCAAATATTCAGGAATCAGATCCTCGCAATTGTCCATGATGAAGACGCGACGGACGTACAATTTAATATTGTTCTTCCTCTTCTTGTTCTCGAACAGGTCGAACGGTGCGCGACGCGGAATGAACAGCAGCGCTCTAAATTCCAGCTGTCCCTCCACGGAGAAGTGTTTCACAGCCAAATGATCCTCCCAATCATTGGTCAAACTCTTGTAGAATTCGCCGTATTCTTCCTGGGTGATATCGTCAGGATTTCTCGTCCAGATCGGCTTCATCTTATTCAATTCTTCATCTTCAGTGTATTTCTCTTTGATGGTTTTCTTCTTCTTCTTTTTCTCATCCTTAGGTTTATCTTCATCTTCATCCTCGCCAACATCCTCGATCTTGGGCTTCTCGTCCTCTGTTGCCTTGTCTTCTTCTTCCTTCTTTTCTGGCTCTTCTTCCTCATCCTCGCTCAGTTCCTTGTCACGCTCCTTTTCGACGACGAGCTTGATGGGATAGCCAATGAACTGAGAGTGCTTCTTCACAATCTCTTTAATTTTCGATTCCTCCAGATATTCAGTCTGATCCTCCTTAATGTGCAGAATAATTTTGGTGCCCCGTCCGATCGGCTCACCATTGTCGGGACGAACCGTGAACGAGCCACCAGCGGAAGACTCCCACAAGTACTGCTCGTCATCATTGTGCTTGGAGATTACGATGACTTTGTCAGCTACGAGATATGCTGAATAGAAGCCTACACCGAACTGTCCAATCATGGAAATATCAGCGCCTGCTTGCAGAGCTTCCATGAACGCCTTCGTACCAGACTTGGCAATGGTACCCAGGTTATTTACAAGATCAGCTTTGGTCATGCCAATGCCACTGTAAAGATTAAAAAAATCCAATTTAAAGACAACTGTTATTAATATGTCACACATATATATTTCTATGAAAGATTAATACTTACGAATCAAGAATTGTCAGGGTGCGGTCATTCTTGTTCGGGACGATCTTAATGAACAGTTCCTTGCATGTATCCAGCTTGGATGGATCCGTGAGAGATTCATATCGAATTTTGTCCAATGCCTAAATAAATTCACAAAAGATTTAATATTGAGATATTTAAAAAATTTTATTTTTTGTCATTTATCCGCAATAAATTTATGTAATTATTTTTTATGATTTCCAGATTTGCAAATGAAACAAAGAGAAAAAATTTGAAATTTATATGTATTACGTGCAACTTTATATGTGTTACGTGCAATAAGTACTGGTTTTTCAAGGTCTAGATTCACTAAGATTTAATATTGCGCTATTAAAAATGTCCAGTTTTTCATCAATTCACATCATTATTTCCGATTTAAGATTTATAATTATGATTTTCAGATTTGCAAATGTAACAAAGAAGAAAATACAAATTTAATCAATATCTCGACACAGATTCACTAAAGATTTAATATTATACTATTTTAAAAATTCAATTTTTTGTCGTTTATCCAAATTCATCATTATTTCTAATTATGATTTTCAGATTTGCAAACGTAAGAAAGGGAAATATGAAAACTTTATATGTGCCACATGCAATGAATATCGAATTTAATCAATATTTCGACACAGATTCACTAAAGATTTAATTTCACATTATTAAAAAAAATTCAATTTTTCGTCGTTTATCCAAATTCATCATTATTTCTAATTATGATTTTCAGATTGCAAACGTAACAAAGGGAAAAAAACGAAAATTTATATATACAATAAATAATGAAATTTGTCAAATGCCTCGATAAATTCACAAAATATTTAATATCAACTATTAAAAATGTTCAGTTTTTCGTCGCTTATCCAAATTCACGATCATTTCTTATAATTTCCAGATTTACGTAACAAAGAGAACTCGAAAATTTTACATCACATGCAACTTCGATAATATAAAAATTCACTAAAGTCCGATAAAATATAAAATATATCAAGGAATATTTTAGAAAAATTTACAAAGCTGAGAAATTATTTCACACAGAAATGGAGAAAATTCTGAATAAATCGACGGCACATGGCAAATGGCAAATGGCGCAACGGCGTCGCTAAATTCTCCGCAACCACGCCAAGCTACTCACATCGGACGAGTTGGAGATCAATTCTCGGATGAAAATCTCTTTATTCGAGTAGAAGGTATTGATGATCAGGCTCATCAACTGGGCGATCTCCGCCTGGAAGGCGAAGGTCTCAACCTCGCCGGCCTCCGACATGCTCACGTCCTCGGGCATCCTCTCGCAGGATCAATCGAAGCTAACGAACAAGCGAATACAAAGCCGCCACGGGATGCACACTGAATGCGGTAAAGCTTCTGAGCGCACTCCGCGAAAAAAAAACTGGGCCACGTACGCGCGAGAGAAGAGCCAATCGGCGATCAAGCGAGCGACGATCCTCACGGCACGAGGTCAGGGCAGCGAGTATTCAATAGTGGCGCGCAGCGGCGACTTTTATCGAGCACCGAACATTCTGGAAGGCTCTAGAAGGCGGAAGCCAGGCCCGCTTCTAGAACCTTCTATCAAGCGGGCTCCTCGCGCGAGGCGTCCCGGCGCGATCGCTCCGCCGGGCCGCGTCCCGTCGCTCGGAAAAATCGTAGACGGAATTCACGCGAGGATGAGCGCGCCGACAGCCGCGCGGAACGCGCCCGCTCGGCCCCGGCCGCCCGTCCGCCTCGCGCGACTCGCGTAGTCGGCGGAAGCGACGTCACCGACTCGGCTAATCTAGAACCGTCGGCTCGCGCGCGTGTGTGTGCACGTGCGACGCGATCGACCAGTTCCCGCGAGAGCGTCGGGCCCCGCCGCCCTTGCCATGATTTCAGCGCGAGCGTATAATCTCCACGTGCTGAAGCGGACAAAAGAAAACGCTTCCGTCCCGCTGGATCGCCCTGTCGAGTTGTCTCTTCACGTGTCGAGGACCTTCGAGAATTTCTCGTGACGGGAACCTTGACGCGGGAATAATTGCGATAATAATAATAATAATCTGTGGTTTTTGACATTTTGTCATTTACTCGGAGCCGCGGTCTATGTATGGAGTTGGCTGAGAAAAGAAGAAATATCTACATTGAAGATAATAATCTACAACTTCATTAAACTTACGGGAAGGATTAACTGAATAAAAAAATTTTCAGATAGTGAGAGGAATAAAAAGAGTGCATTGTGACTGTATGCAAGCTTTAACACAAAAAAAGCAGTCGCGGTCTTGTAGTCTTTGGATGACGCGGTCTTTCTGCTCGGCTTGAGAGTCGCCTCGAGAGCGTCTATCCCCGTCTCTTTCTTCTTATCTCGTCGCGGAGTCATGGATCCCGGTGTCCTATCGCGGTTGATACCGCAGAGCAAGGAGCAGGTGCGTCCGGCCTGCAAGAAGTGCGGCTACGCCGGGCACTTAACCTATCAGTGCCGCAACTTCATCAAGATCGACCCGAACAAGGAGATCGTGCTGGACGTGAGCAGCACGAGCTCGGACAGCGACGAGAATTACGTCACCCCGCTGACGGAGCTGCGCGAGCGGGAGCTGCGGAAGAAGCTGCGGGAGGCGAAGAAGAAGCGGCGGGAGAGGAAGGCCAGGAAGAAGCGCAAGAGGAAGCGCGAGAGCTCCGAGAGCAGCGACAGCGAGTCCGAGTCCGAGTCATCGTCGACATCGTCGTCGTCGTCGTCGTCGAGCAGCGAGGAAGAGAAGAAGCAGAAGAAGTCGAAGAAGAGGAGGAAGAGCTCCAAGCGGAAGAAACGCAAGAAGAGTAAGCGGAACAGCTCCTCCGGGAGCGATGACGACAGGGAGAAAAAATGAGAGTGTTTAGAAGCGTTCTGATGCTTCCCATTCGTTCCAGTTGCTTCTGCCGTTGAATATTGAACGGTGCGTGACTGTGGCGTTTTCGTAATCGTGTATGTACGCGTGCTCATCCGGTTTTCTTTTCGCTTGATGAGTGTTGTCACTTTTTATATCCATCGACTCAACCTTGTAAATAAAAGTATGTATTTTTTTATGTATAGGGAGGAGCTGTGATATTTCTAATAAAGGATTCTATAAAAATTGTGAGAAAAGAAAAGGTGTGTTGAAGAATCAATTTTCAAACGTTTTTCAAAATTTATGACAGATGTATAAATTGTTAGTAAAAAGATGTTGGATAATTGTTTAAAAGAAAGTTACTTACTAGCTGAAAAGTTTCTAGGAACAATGCTAAACGGTTTCCTAATGAAAAATTTTCCTTGTAAATGTCTGAAATCAGAGTGACGCTACATTAAATAATATTCTATCTATTAAAAAATGACAGTAACAAAACAAGAAATAGCTTTAAATTTACAATAGATATCATGCAAATTAAAAATGCTGGTTGGTTGTTTTCCATAAAATTTTGGACATTTTGGACATTGGGTTATTTGCAATCTTTTTAAACCAAGACATCGCTGCGTTAAATAATTTTCTAGTTTTCCAAAGATAAATTGAAAAATATAAAACGAGAAGCAGTCTTGTGTCTGCAATATATGTATGTGACGCAAATAAAAAATGCTTATTCATTTTCCACGTTTCGTAGAATTTTGGATAATTCAAAGAAAATGTTACTTGCAAATTTCTAGAAGCGAGGCTACATTAAATAATATTCTAATCTATTAAAAAATAACAGTAACAAAAGAAATAGCATAAAGTTTGCAATAGATACGATGCAAATTAAGGACGCATTCGTTTTCTATAAAATCCTGGACGTTGCTTGCAAATTTTTGGAAGCAGGATGACAGCTACATCAAACAATATCCTAATCCATTCAAAGATGACGTAAAACGAGAAAAACTCGTGTTCGCGCTGGATGATGCATGTCTCAGAAATGCTTCTTCAGCATGATGTTTCATCGTGTTTCACAGAATCTGAAAGAAACGCTAGGTAAATTTCTAGAAGCCTGAAAACGCAAGAAATATCACGCTAACCTATTTGGCGGTAACGTGACGAGGGAAAATTCAATAGATTCCGTGCGTGGCCGCCTGCCGTCACGCCGTGGCGTCCAATCCGAAGCGCATGCGCATCGCGCGATTCACCGGTGCGTCAAGATGGCCGACACCGTGCTGGTTTGAGACCTCGCCGCTCGTTGTCAACCTCCAACGTAAAAGTTAAAGAGATACGGATAATATTTTCTTCAAGGAGGAAGAGCATATAGCGAATTTGCGATCGCGATGACGCGGCACGCGAGGAATTGTACCGCGGGTGCAGTGTACACGTATCACGAGAAGAAGAAGGACGCGGCGGCGTCAGGTTATGGCACCAACATTCAACGAGTGGGCAAGGACTCCGTCAAAGATTTCGACTGCTGCTGCCTGACTCTGCAACCCTGCAGGAATCCGGTGATAACGTATGTATCTTAGCGATCGTATATGATACGTATTTTTGTGTTTTTATGTCCGTAATAATGTCATTCTCTACTCCATGATTCACAATCTGTTGTTGCAGAAAGGACGGCTATCTATTTGACAAAGAGGCGATATTGGAGTACGTTTTGGCCAAGAAAAGGGAATACGCGAGGAAGTTGAAGGAATATGAGAAACAGAAGCAAAAGGAAGAGGTTAGTTAGGTTAGGAGTACGCTTTAATCCTTCGTTGCGCATGTGGGGTATATACAATGACTGCGTTTCGATATTTACTGCAAATTTATAATTTATGTCACGCATATTACAGATTTTCAGTACTGACAGTGATTTTCGGAACGCAGCCAAATCTTATTTCTATTCCTATATCTAAATTTTTCAATCTTGATGCTGCTTTCTTTAATATTTTTCAAAAACTAGTAATAGATATATCTAAAACTTGACTATTCTGTTTATAAATGTGTAAAAATTGATATAAAAGATTTTCCCTTTTTTTATGATTTTTTAATGAATAATTAACATGGGGTGTTATCCTATTTGATTTCTTATGTCTCAAATTTTGAGACATAAGTACACAATGAAGGGTTAAAATTATTGGAAGGCTCCTATATTTATGATCAATATATTTATATTGCTGTTTTTTTTATATAGGAACAATCGCAAGAACAGACAGCCAATGAAGAACTGAAAAAGTTGCAGAATTTTTTGAAAGGAGAAAAAACTATCGTATCAAGCAGCTCTAGTACGACAGATGGCCAGTCAGTGTCCAATATGAAGAACGGTAAAGATAAGATGCTACCAAGCTTCTGGATACCCTCAAAGACTCCCGGAGCGAAGGAAGTCTCCTTACAGAAACCCGACAAAACCATTTATTGCCCCGTCAGTGGAAATCCGTTGAAAGTGAAGGATCTGATCCCGATAAAATTCACGATTGTTCAAGATCCAGATGACAAAAGATCGCTCATCGTTAAACAAGCGCGATACATGTGTCCTATTACCCATGACGTCTTGGGCAACAACGTTCCGTGTGCCGTGATAAAAACTACGTAAGAACAATGAATAATCCTGCTTTAATGACAAATGTATTGTTTGACTAATTAAACATTTTTTTATAGTGGCGACGTGGTTACGATGGAGTGTGTGGAAAAATTGATAAAAAAGGATTGGATCAACCCTTTGGATAATTCCAAATTAACGCCGTCTGATATCATTCCTCTACAAAGAGTAAGTAATATAGATACAGTATAAACTATAATGCTAATAATTGGTACAGATAATAATATTCATTTCCATTTATTTTATAGGGCGGCACTGGTTATGCATCTGTTAATGATTCGTTAGAGGGCAAGCATGAAAGGCCAGTGTTGCAAGCGTGAAGAATACTCTTATCACTGTATATAGATTTTTTTAACTCAAGAAGGTATAAATTTTAATGTAAATATAATTAGATATTAAATAGAGTGTTTATATTTCGATTAATTTATAAATTCTCAAAAAATTCGACCACCAACATGATGTTTCTACGCACAATATATCATTTCGTTCCTATGAACGAAATTCGTGTATGTAATTAAGTTATATACATGATAATATAAAAAGAAAGTTAATGCTATCCTTTACACGAAGTAACTAAAACCATTTATGTATGTGCGAGGGCAATTTTATTTGATAAAAGAATTTGAATATTTGGTTTATCAATTCTATCTTAAAAAAACTAAAATTCAGATTCTTGCTCGTAAAACAGAATAAAGTATATTCAGGGACATAAAGGATGAATAAAGATAAGTTTTAGCTTTCTCTATCCTACTTTATCTGTCTCAAATCTGTATATGGACCTAATTTTTATTCTTCTTAAATTATATTACTTTTTATGTTTTTACTCAAATGTTTATTGCGCTTTCTTAAAAAAAACCGTATGTATATAACTGCATACGATATGTAAATTGAATACGAGAGTCCATAGTATATTAATTTCTATATCCAATTTTTTTCGCGTTTAAAAAAATCTGCCCACTTTTCACGTTTTCGCTCTTTCAAAAGATACGGAGTCGACCTCCTGGTTCCGCTTGACGGGGAAGGGGATGCTGGCGCCATCTCTGGCGGCACGGCCCCTCGAGGGGAGCTCGCAGAGAACGCGCGCTCCGCCGGGTAAGCGGCAATCTGCGGGACGGCGTTCCGACGATTCGCTGTCGCGCCCGTCGGGTCCGCGCGCGCGTTCGAAAGACGAGAACGTGTCTCGGCCGCCGTGCGGCTTCCTGCCTTATACGTGCGTGCGTGCGTGCGTGTTTACGGTTTCTCTCGTTCTGCGACGCGGGAGCGACAGAGACCCGCCGCCGCGAGTGTCACGCGGATTCACGCGGCGCGGGAGATCGCGCGTGCACATCGAAACGACGAGCGACGACGTCGGCGACGGTGACCGAGAGGTGAGTGCGCTTAAATCCGCGAGCGAAAATCTCCGCCTTTACCTCGCGTCTTTTACTCTTCCTTTCCTCGCAGAGTGCACGGGAAGCCGTGAAGCGTGTTCCGAAGTGTTTCGTCGACAATTTCGTGAACAAATTTTTGGAACTTTTGCTTTCCTATATATAGATTTGGAATCCACTATTCTGCAGTTTCTCATTTTGGTCAACATCATCTCCCTTTTACTCGGAGATGGGAACCGTCCAGTTTTACCGGAACTTGAACCTTCCTTTGCTCGCTCGCGAGCGCGAGTTCGGCAATTTTCGAAACGCAACGGCTCGAGCGTAATGCGCGGTCGGCGATTATGACACCCTGCGCGGCCGGCGATAAATAACGTAAGTAGGACATGTAAATGCATCGATTGCGGCTCTGTCGCGTGCGAGACAGCCGGGAGGAATCCCGCGAGCGCGCCGCGCTTAGCTCCAATTTAATCGCGCGCGTAATCGGCCTTTGTGCGCGCGGACAATGCCGAGATTCCTGCGAGACGCGTTACGCGCTCGGGGAAACGTTCTGATATCCATTTCTACCAATGTAGATTATCTTTAATCTCAATTTAACTTGCCTTTTATCTTTTTTAGTTCCAAGAATTGGAAGAAGATACAAGATAAGTTAAACCGAGATCAAAGTTAATCCACATTAATATGAATGGACATAAGAATTGGAAAAAGGTACAAAGCGAGTTAAACCGAGATTTAAGTCAACCTACATCGGCTGTGTTTCAAAATTGCTGCCAGTACTGAAAAACTATAGTTCACGTGGCGTGAACTATAGATTTTCAGCGCTGGCAGCAATTTTAAAACGCAGCCCATTGGCAGAAATGGATGTACCCAGTAAACACGAAGTAACAGTAATGTAACGTCAATGTTAAAATTTCCTACTCAACAGTATAACTGTCATATACAAGACATGTTACATTGTAGTTATATTGTTGAGTGGGAAATTACAACATTGACGTTACATTATTGTTACTTTGTGTTTACTGGGTAAACCCTTTAAATCCGCATTTACGCGTCGCTCGCGAATTTTTCTTCTCCGCGACAGTCGCGACGACCGGTTTCGGGCAGGGTACATTTATTTTCGCGTAACAAACGCTCGCAAAACGTGTCGCGCGAGTGAAGGAAAGCGCGGGAGCTTTTTTCGCGAATTCCTCCGGCTCGCCCGGCGCGCTCCATCCGCGAGAGAGCTCGTCGCCCGCTCCAATTTGCTGGCAGTCCGTGCAATTGAGGCGACCGGGCGAGCGAGCGAGCGGTTCAATGGCTGAAGGAACCGGAGGCGACGTTATCACAATATCACGCCGCACACAGCAGACTGTGATATAACGCGCCGCGTCGCGACGCGGCTCTTATCGCCGCCGCGCGCACACCCGCGGGTGTCGTCGTTGCGTTCGTAATATGCACGCACACGCGCGCGCCGCGTGGCACGAGCGCACGGTTACGCGCGCGCGCACCCGCTCCGAGCCGAAGCTTTCCCAAAACAAACGCGCCGCGCGGATTTCTCGTCCCGAGATTCTGGGTCCGAGTAGATTTTAACGTGTTTGATTATACACAGAGAAAAACGTCATGTGTGAGGATTTCACTTATATTTGTTTCACTCTAAAAAGACATTATTCAGGTAGAACAAAAATTACAATGACATCTTATTGACGTCAAAATAACGCTAAAGCAGTGATGAAGTGACATAATAATGACATTTTGGTGTCATTTTGATGTAATTTTGACATCTTTGTGATTTCTTGTTCTACCTGGATATTTTATACAAAACATTGTTTACTTGAATAAAAATTTCATTGTTGCATTAAATCATATTATTTGACAGTAAAATAACCATTGTTTGAAATGGTACTTAAATAAGTCTGATTCAAATAAGAGTGGTTTGTTTCAATTAACTTATTACTTGAATGATCATTAAGCTCATAGACTTTATACAAGTAGGCTAATTTTTATTTCTTTTAACGGATATTTTATTTTAAATAATCATATATGTTTTTTGAAAGTCAAGTAATCGTATTTGTTAGTTTAAATATTAGTTTGATTGGACTATTTCAATGATTAAATTTTTTTGATTTTGACTTCAACAAAATTTATTAAATCCACAGAAACTTTTTTTTTATATAGCGTGATCATCTTTTGATCGTCCAATTTTGAAAGATCGACCTTAAAAAATTGGGATTTTTTTATTGGTACTTTATTGGATTATAAAATATCTTGTAAGGTATCCTGAAAGAATTGCTTGAAATGCTTTCAGAATGGCTTTAATAAGAGTCGAAAATTGAGATAGTTGGTCATCCTAACGTTGACTATCTCTATATATTTAGGTAATTATCCTTGACATCAAATTTTCCATGTTGTTCATTTTCCATGTTGTTTTAATATGCTATTTAATTGTATTTATTTTTCATCATTTCTCAAGACACAATGAAATTTTATTTCTTCCCGTAAATAATCAAATCGACAAATAGTTAAATATGTACATTTATAAAATATAGTATCCAGTTATAGATTTCTAACTATGAATTAACTGATATTTAATGTATTAATCAAATCGCAATTGTTTTTCATTTTGATTGGATTGACAATTTAATATTCTTAAGATCATTTTCGAAACAGTTATAAGACTATATTCACATGCGAATCTAGTAAGGGCAAACGGATAAAGAAACCGAGTGATTTTAAATTGATTCTAAGGAGGTCTTAGCTTAATGCAGAATTCCATTATACAAAATTGATACTGAAATTCGGATAAAATAATAATCCATGCTTTTGAACAATTGATTAGTAGTTTAGGAAGCTTTCCAATTTGTCATTAAGGTATTGTCATCCGTTTGACCCGTTCGTTCGGGGATATCCTGTATATCGTAAGCTCGATCGGCTCGAGCCAGCGCATCAAATAGTCCAATTCCGATGCATTCGGTCGACGTCGTAGAATATATAAGTGAGAAATTATGTCGTGCAATATCAGTCGGTTGTTGCATAATAGTTAAAAACGATGAGATATAGAGAGCCGTGCGGCGATACGATTATGTAAGGAGACAAACCAGTTGAGAGCTCGCGAAAATATTATTTTTCCCGCGCGCGGCAAATTTTATAGTTACTATGTGTGGGCGGTGTTTTCATATCTAATAAAGTTTTATCTCGCGAATTTATTGTTATCAAGTTTTCCTCGGTTTTCCCGGTTTTATCTCTGCTTTTTTCGAGCTGATCGATATTCCTCCTTCGGTACAGCGCATCTCGATCTCCCGTTTGTTTACCAGCACGACTCGGTCTCTTAAAAAGATAATTAGCGTTATATACGTATTCTACGTCTGTTACATCGACCGGTTACATAACGGAAATTCAAGGAACGGCCGGAGAATGATTCTTTTCATTACAGCGATGATATGGGTGCTTGACCGCTGGTAAATTTCCGTATTCTTCTATCCATTCATCCTTTAAATGACTAAATGGCTAAATGACGAGCCTTAAAACGCATTCCTCGTAATTAATTTATCTTTATTTTGCAGTTTTAATCAAAGTGTGATTTGACTACAAATTCTAAGTTCTAATTTTTTCAAACATTTACAATTTCATAATTCTGTTAATCTATTTCGAAAACGAAAACGAACGAGAATTAATTCTTAATATAATTAAAAAATATATAATAATATGTTGTACAAAATATGTCTCCAATTATCGTGCTGTCTTCGTTCATTAAGGAATTTAAAGCTAGATTTTCCTTAATGAAAATTCAATTAAAAGATTGTTAAACAATTTTTTTATCTTTATTAAATATTTTTACAAGATTATTTTTATGCTTTAAAATTCTTTCCAAATAATTCTTGACTTACTTGAATTATTAAAGTAAAAGGCTTATAGAATTAAATGAAAAATAAAATAGATTATATTCATTTGTATTATATATCTGAAGTCACGAAAAATAAAATAGTTATTTTAAATAACTTGTATAATTCGGGAATTACTGACACTTCTTCCGTGCTTTTGAAAGGATGAAATCGGCTCCAAATTCATCGACGATTGTGTGAATGAAAGTTCACGCTGCGATAGCGGGACATATGCACTTTGTGTCTATATCGGTGAGCAACCGCGATATGTACTTTCACCGCGGAAGACCGATAGCTCTCCCGATATGTATCCGCGTACCCAGGGACCCGGACGATTTTTTTTTCCCGGACGACCGGCGCTTTACCCCGAGAAGCAGATTATTTATTCAAGGTTGGTCGAGGAAGCCATCGCCCACGCCGGCAAAGCCTCGCAAGTGTAATCGATGATTCAGTTTTCCCGGCTGTCCCTCCGCTCTCGCGATTCCGCGCGTTCTCTCGGCCGACTCCTCGGTGTTACGTAATGATCCGCGCGAGTCGCGACCCGAGTGGACGGCGATCGTTTCAATCGTGACCGATCGGCAGAGAAATCGCATTATCAAAGACGTGATTAATACACCGCGAGAGCGCACACGTGATAACTGTGATAAACGTAAATTCGTCAATATTCGATCATACTGAGAGAAAAATATAGTTACTTTTAGCCTCAACCACAATTTTATAATATTTCTAACAATAATTATGGTTAACATAATGGTGCATATAGTTAAGTTAGTCATATTTATTGTTAAAAATATTATAAAATTACAGTTGGGGCCAAGATTAATTATATTTTTCTCTCAGTATGGGAAAGGGATAATAAATTCGCAAAAATTGTCCGATTATTGATTATAAAACGGTTTATTATAAAACATTCTGAAGTTAAAGTACACTGATTGTGAGAGAAAAATATAGTTACTTTGGGCTTCAATCACAATTTTATAATATTTCTAACGATAATTATGGTTAACATAATGATGCATTTAGTTAAGTTAACCATATTTCGTGTTAGAAATATTACAAAATTATGGTTGTGGCCAAAAGTATAAACCATATTTTTTCTCTCAGTGCACGATCTCTCCGCGCGTAATCTCGTAAGCGCTTCGTACGATCGTAGACATTCGTGAGAAGAAAAAAGTGCATTGCGACGCATCATCGGGGAACCATCGATCGAACGCGGAAGATTTCGGCAGAAATCGCCCGGCGATAGGCGATCGGCGGACCGGAATGCGATCGTGCTTAAATCCGCGAGAGATCGGGGTTACTTTATTCAGGCGCATGCACATACGAGCCGGCGCAGCCGCGGGAGGGGCTGCCTCGGTGGGAAAATGACCGCCGCGCCGTGCTCGAGAATTGCTTTGATATGAGGTAATGCGCACCGCAAAACACGCAAGAAGCGTTACGTAACGTTTAAACGTGTATGTATACGCGGCGGCGACCGGCGGTATATTTATTAACGAGCGATCGCAGCCGCGGTTTCCGTCATGAAGAAACGGCCGGTTGATTTCCAAACGGCCGCAAACCGATTCCGATCGGTGGCGAAGTTTACAGGGGCAATTAACTTGCGATCGCTATTTAATACAAGGATTCGCGATTGCGGAAAAGTATCGACATAAATTGATGATTCCGCGCCAGTGGTCTACATTCAGACATTTCAGACAATCGATTGCCGGCTTGGCTCCGTTTCTCAAATAATTGCAGTTTGAGACGCCCTCCCTTTAACTCGAGATTTCAAGTATCCGCGGTTTCAGAAAATTATTCCGAAAATCTAGTTTTAAAACACCTATAGATTTAATGTAACACAATACAAATTGTTACAATAGCAACATACTTGAAAAATGATCATTTTGAATGACTTGCAAAAGAATGATGAGAATTCATTACACTGAATGAAGATCTACTAACATAATCTAACTATAAATATACATCTAAAAATACCTAGATATTTTTATTCCTCTACAATCAATTATTGATACTAACAAAGATTGAATTTAAAAATAATATTAAAAAATTTAATGATTCAAAACATTCAAATTCATTTTCTGAGAAACTTTTGCTTTTTGAGTTACGTCATTGTTGCTGCAAATGAGCGATATATATTATATATATATATATTTTTTATCGTACTATATAAAGTTTGTCTAATTACATAATTTATTTCGGACTTGAATTTAACGTTGATCGTAGAGTTATCGGCCAGTTGTGTCTGTCATCCGTGTGCGAATTGAGAATCCGTAGGGAAAGGGTAACAGGCAACAATCGCAAACTGCAGCTCTGAAAAGGTCAAAGTATTTCAAATGCAAATCGCATTAGGCCCCGTAAGGGTACCAGTCTGTAAATACGAGACACGGATCCAGCCGACCGGCCGGCCGGTTAGTCCGTTGACATCCTCGTACGGTAATTATTTCGTGCTGACCAGAAACGCGAGCGGAACGTAAAATGCAATTTTGATATCGTCATAATTAAGAGGAACTTGACGTTTCTCCTACAGAAAAATCGCACTGAAAACGTTGGTTCAAAGTCACTTCGATCTTTTATCGTCCAGGAATTTCATAATTAATTTGTAGAGATAATTCTCTCTCTCTTTTTGCCGCAGTGACGCATAGACGGTCGCCAACGTCAGCGTGAGAAGTACTCCGCGCGCGTTTTTTTCTGACTTGGATAGCTCTTCCCGAGTTGATTATT
The DNA here is from genome assembly GCA_011636635.1 of Tetramorium simillimum. Taxonomy (NCBI): domain Eukaryota; kingdom Metazoa; phylum Arthropoda; class Insecta; order Hymenoptera; family Formicidae; genus Tetramorium; species Tetramorium simillimum. The sequence goes on along the minus strand of VBVQ01001838.1, from coordinate 3,521 downwards.
CTCGAGAGAGCGGGTCCGAAATCACTTATTCGCGACGATATATTACGCACGCGACGTATTCAATGTCGACAGGTATCGTTCGCGGAGTTGCGCTACGTTACACACGGGACCCGCGAGATCAATCCTTTCTTTCCGCCCCAATACCGAATCGCGTTCTCCAATTTTTTTTTTTTGCAAACGAGGCGCGAACGTGTCGGACCGGTTAACGGCGGTAGCGTTAATCTAGAAAGCGCGCGATTTAAATTTACATAACGGAATCACTGCGAATGTTACGTTACGGCCTTGATTGCCTGTGTGCGTGCGTGCGTGCGTGTTTTGCGTCACAGGTCAAGCGCACAGCGAGCATCGAAGGCAGCGAGTCCGGATATCGGTGCACCGCACTTCGGGGCCGGATTACGTAACCGCGCATTGATAAGGAAATAAGCGAGTCGCCTTGACATTACCGACTCGCAAGCGTAATCCGGCTGTTTTTGTCGAGGATCGGCAAGTATTTCCCTCGCTCCCACCTCCTGGTGCTGGCAAATGCGGAAAACGACACTTTTAACACGTCTTGACAAGGCAGATATCCGTAACGTTTTTTTTCCCCCGACGTTAATCATCCATTTTTCACGGTGCGTTTTTAGTTATTTTTCGTAAGCATTCACCGAAAAAGAATTCTGGTTGAAAACGGACGAATCAGAAAATCTTGTAGGACTGACCGAATATTCTGGTTGTTATAATAGAAATTCTAATTATTATAATAGAACTCAACACTTTATAACTTATAATAACCAGAATTCCTATTATAATAAAAATTATAATAAATATTTAACCAAAATTTTTTTTAGTGTTCAATCCTTCAATATTACTCGAATTAAGGACATTAACGTGGAAAGTATTCTTTATTATAGAATATATCGAAATCTTTTTCCTTTAAACCCGAGGGAGTATAAATCTCTTATTCAATTGACTCGTGAGCACAGGTGTACAATTCTACGAGAAAGATACTAACAAAGTGTTATTACTATATCTGTATATTAAATGTCTATTCTCTTCATAGTTATTCAATTTTTTTCTTTTTTTTCGCGTGCTATAATGAGATAATATATTGTAACAATTTTATTAGTTTTACTACAACATTTACATGCCACATTTTTTTACAAATTTTACACATTTTATACATTTGCAATCACAGATTAAAGTAATAATTATTGTTCGCGATCGAAATAATATTTTTCGACAAAGATGTTCTCGTTTAATTTCTCTAGTGACCTTTTCCGGCGTTAATAATATTCTAAAATACCGTCGTCCTCGGGACAGGCACACAGGTGGACGACAGGGCTGTTTTTGTGATTCGTCGATGCGACGACGATAGGGGATGTCGTCGGCAAGGCATAATCTGTCAGGCACAGGCGCTGATGATGTTTATATAATCACGTGGTTAAATTGTTGCACACTGTGTTGCCCGCGCGCTTACGTAACAGGAATTCAATCGCATTCTCACGAGAAACGGGCAAATGTGTTACCGCTATACGTGTTCATCGCGTGTGTCGCGCTTAAGGGGAGCTTGTCGCTTTCCCCGCGGGGCAATCGCGCGGAAAGCGTTGATTTAAAGCCACTTCAATTTTTTATCGCCTACAGGAATTTCATAATTGATTTGTAGAGATAATTCCCTCTCTTTTTTTTTACAGGTACTGGTACTATGAGGCCGCACGAATGGATGCGTGACACATCCCGAAGCAGATTCGAAGGTACGATCGTTATCTATTTGATATCAATTTGATTTTAACCCTCGTTTCGCTCCAATAAATTGATACACCTATAAGAAAAATGTATGAAACGAGAATGTGTATTTTTTTCACTGGGCCGACGGATTAAAAGTCAAATTCACACCTTAGATTCTATACATAAAAAGAAATCCCCTCTTGATATTATTATAAGTGGAAGGTCGATTTTGTTGCTCAAGGGCGCAGATGCTCGTTACGACGCGACAATGGAGGATACATCCTAACAAGCGCTCAGCACACATAACTCTTACAACTCGTTATTGCGCTGTATTGTTGTCGATATTATTCCAGGAAGCGCAATATTTATTTCTTACGACGTAATTTCCATATCGTAACAGGCAAATAATGCTGGATTCATGAATAAACGCTGTCCACTTAATTATGCATACGTCGATACGTCGTTTAATTGTTTCGATTTTTATGCTTATCAAAGCCAGTTCTACCTGCAAATTGTATGCATCGGGCAAAGAGATACTCCTCCGATACTTATCTTTTTTTCCTGTCTTATAAAATATCGTTAACCTCCTTCTTCCTTCCTGCGTTATTACTGGATCTCAATTTACTTCTTAATTCGCCCGTCCTGTCCGTTTGAGCGTAAAGTTTACTCGCCCCGCTCGTTTCGCGTCTTGACGCACAAACGACGATAAATCGTCGCGGAAGACAGGCGTCCAATTATAAAAATTTGCGCGACGGGCGAATCAATTAAGATTTAATAATTCGCCTTCTCGCGACGGTTTGCTTGCAGGCACCGGTACGTTCCAGCCAAATGAATGGACGCATGGAAGGGCTCGATACGAATCTAAAGGTAAGTTCAGCCCTCGGCACTCCATCATTTTTAACGTTTTCATCTTCGAACACGTTAACGTGGTTTCGCCGATCGCGGGAGGCTGCGGTGAAGCATCGATTGTCGAGGAAAAGATAATAAGAGTTAAGATGACGTCGCCGGCCACTGTTACAGCGGCAGGATGACACTGTGATTACAGTTATTTCTGCGAAAGTATTGTGTTACGGGAGGAAGGTCAGTATCAGCTTACCAATCAATGCTGAGAAACGAATTCCGGAATCGCCGGTCAGTTCGGAATTCGAGGATATAACTGACATTCTCCTCGGCGCACCGGGTAACCGACGTAAATTGATACTCGATATATACTCGAGAGAAGTGCAAAGACATGCCTGAGAGTCCGATCCCAGGTTACGACGCGTAAATGTTAATAACGTTACGTCAATTACTTTTACCCTTCCCCCCCGATTTCCTAATCGCGGCTTGATTAACGGTTGCGAGGTTGCACATAATAAGATGATTCAGTTGCGATAGACATTATTCTAATTGTGTTAATTTTATTGGCGAGTTACATTGAATGTTCAATGAATAGGTAATGAAGCAATTACCGTGCTAATAATATACGCGGCAGATATATGATTAAGAATTGTAGATTTGAGACAAGGGAAAATATACTACGAGGTATCTAACATTTAAAGAGACGCAGTTCAGTTCAAAGTTTTATGAACGACATATGCACAACTGATATGGACGTCGTATTTTCAATCGTCGCTTTTCACGACTTGTGTGTTCCGGCGTACCGCGCATATGTCGAGAACGCATACGTCAGGCTAGGTAAAAGAAAAATACTGCGCGTTTAATTCCCAAATTTCGCCAACGGCGACGTTGACGGTGCGGCGAGCGTTAACGAAGGTCAAAGATCGTTATTGAAAACGCGAATAATTGGATAAACGCGGTGGGGAGGGGGTGGGGGG
>VBVQ01001837.1:0-30217 GCA_011636635.1 Tetramorium simillimum | reverse complement strand
GCCACCGATCATGTAACTTTTGTCACGTGAAAAGTGAACAATTTCACGTGAACGCAACGATTCCATTGGTTGGAATCCTTGAGTTCACGTGAAATTTTTTACTTTTCACGTTTCCGAAAATTACTCCCGATCACCTCACCGATCCCATCCTAAGCGACAAAGGGTTCTCTACGTACCTCGAAGCACTTGAGCTCCTCGATCGGGTAGACCGTCTTCTCGCAGCGGGCGCACGTCTTGCTCCTCTTCCTTCTCGGCTAAACGATGTCCTCTCTGCCGCGCACTTCGCCTTTTTCCTTCTCGTCGCCGCCTTCGCCACTACTCACGCTCACACTCGGGCTGCTGATCCACGCACACACGCGGTCTCGCTTTCTCTCTCGGCGATGCTTCCTCCGTTCCTCGAGGTATCCAAGATTGATTGTGAGAGCGGGACACAGGACGCACGACACAGGACGCACGCACGCTCGTATTTTACGTATACACACACGTGCGCGACGGAGGCTCGGTACTGCACGTGCGTGGCGTTTGTACACTCTAGCGACACTAGCGATACCGCCGACTGGCGCGACTCTTCTTCGTGTGTCCCGCAGAAGTCATATCGATCTCAAGTGTATCGATATATCGCAATGCTATGTCGATTACTGTCTAGTAGCGCAATATCGATGCGCGTAGCGATAGCAAACAATTTTCAAAGTAGCAGTGTAGTGTTTGGTACATTTAGGTTAGAATAGCTGTTTTCATAATTAGAAGTATTTTTCGCTGATACGACGATGTCGCGCGATCGCCACGAGACATTCGGACATTACATGCTGGCCGATAATCGAACGTAACTTCATCGGACGAAGTTACTGCATCGCACGTGCGAAAGAACTGTCATGGAGTGACGGACTGTCGAAAAGGATTGTTCGTGACCCCCTCATCAAAACGATCCCGATTAAGGTTAAATCATTGGTGACCGCTTATTTCATCGGTGCACGTGGATCACCCGAGCAAAATGATCTCGAACGAACCAGGCGCGTCGCTTGGCATTGCCCGAGAAGACGTTAACTGGCGAAAAGACTTAATTTCGCAGTTACGTGAACGGAATAGATCGCAAACGAATTGCTTTGCGGATCTCATCAGCCTACGTAAGTTTCTCGCTGCTTTATTATTAAATTAAGTTGTTTAAACGAGTCGATGCAAGTACTAATATACGATAATTTTTACTTTGAACAAAGGATTACACTTACATAGTTGTTTACCATATGTCTCGCTTGATTAGTTTTTATCTACATTATATATTGTTTCATTATTATATTGTCAGCTGATTGCATTTCTTATTTGTTTATGTTTTTGTTACTTATTTCATCCTTTATAATAAGTGTCCAATAATTTATTAGTTTATCGGTTCTGTTGGTTCTACTGGTTCTGTTAGCTGATAGCGGACCTTTAAATTTATTATATAAATTTGATAACATTTATGTTTATATTTTGCAGACAATAGGTTATTTGAAAATGCAAATACATTGCGAAATACAAATATGCAATTGACAATAGCGAATGAGACTCTCCGTCGAGAGGCAGCCAATGGTAGTATTGGCATGGGTGGAAATCCCGATCTCGAAGCTAGACTATTAAAACAAGCAGAAGAATTGGCAATGCTACATAAGAGGAAAGGAGAACATACACAACAAATAGTAGATCTTAATAACAAATTGCAGGAAATGACAAAAGAACTTCATGCCAAGGAAGCCAGGTAATTTATAATCATATATTTGTCTATAAAAAATATACATTATACATTATTTGTTATTTTATAAAGTAATAGATTTCATAATTTATAAGATTTTCTAATCGATCTTTTTTCAGCCTTGCAGAAAGTTCGGAAGCTAATGCTAACTTACGTTTAGAAATTACTAAATGCCTTGGTAGAGAGAAAGATTTAGAAGGTATTAATCAGATGCTCAAGGATGAACATCAAGCCTTACAACTTGCTTTTGCATCTTTAGAAGAAAAACTTAGAAAAACACAGGTATGCCATATAAAATTTTTGGTTTTTTTCTTTTTTAAAAAATGTACATACTTATGTACACTTTTATTGTATATTGTTAAAATAAAAGAAATTGGATGATAACTTCTCATAGATATTTTTTAATTATATCACTTGTTTACTTAATGTTTATTTAATTTATTTAAACTTTATGAACTTATAGGAAGAAAATCGACAGCTGATCGAGCGCTTAATAAAATATAAAGCCAGAGATGCAGAAAAGATGAATGAAGAAAATGATAACTTTTTAAGGTAAGTGTATATATGAAGTAACAATGTGTATCGTGTATGAGTTTAGAAGACGAACAAAAATTGTTTATATTGCCTTCTTTTTGATTATTAATAGTTTAATTAATTTGTGAAAGGTGTAAAATAATAAATTCTGTCTTGTAATTAAAATTTAGCACATTGTGTGAGTATTTTTGTAATTATAGAATTATACTTAGGAATTTAAAAGTGAAGCAGTATTCATTTTCGCTATTATTTCGATTGAACATATGTGGTTTTTTTCTCTTGGCTATCTTTGTATGCAACATGATGAAAGATATGTATAGGCTTGCATGCTAATTATGATTTTGCATTAATTTTATAATCCCATACATGTAGTATAGTAAATGTATTTCTGCTTAGTTACAGCTTTTAAAGATTAACCTATTTTTCTGCACTTTAGTTGATTTAGTTTTTATGTATTTGTATATATGTTCATGTATTGTAGTATAGTTTTGCATAAAGGGGTGTTTTAGTTTACCTGCAATATAATCTGTCTAAAGTATGTATCTTTCTTCGACACTACTTTTCTTCACTTAGAATCTTTACTCTTTTTACTAAGTGGATGTTATTACATTACTTCTCAGAGTACATACAATCTTATTCAGTGTTAAAATATTACTTTTTAACTTATCTTTTCAGTTTAAAATGTAACCTTTATTATGTGTACAATAAATCTTTTCAAGTTTGTTCTTAAGTAATTCAGATTGTTATTAATTAAAGCTAAAATGCATGTTATAGAATTTCAATTTTAGATCTATAAATGATATGTTTATTATTATTGTAATATGTATTTCATATTATATAGTAAATTTTCAATTAATAAAGAAATTAATTTTTAATTAATATATGTATATAGATTACAATAAAATTTAGCAGAGAAATATTTTTATATATTAGTATTGACAGAACATTGGTATTGATTATGAATTTGTATTAATAATATATTTCATATTAATACAGTTTTTACAAGCCCACAAGCTATAGATACTATTTATCTAATTTAAGCTTTACAGAGTATACACAATATTCAGTCACTCTAGGGCTTTATACACAAGCACTTCACACTGCTTGACATTTTCGTTTCAGTTTTACGAGTCCAACAGCCTTTTTGATGCATACCTTATCAAAATTTGGGTAAGTTTGATGAAATGTAGTGAACATTCCGCTTAATGCTAAATAACTTTGGGATGGTAATTTAACAAAGCTACAGACTATACTGCACTTTGTATCTTATGATTTATGTACTTTATCTGTTGGTGGCGTTTATACTATGAAGCATGTATATAATATATTGTTATATTTATCATTTAAAAAATATGAAAATTGTATAGATTTTTATTTAAAAAATATAAATTTTTGTTTTTAATTCTTTGTATCAAAATTAAAGATAAAAACAATATAATATGAATTACTGCATTATACTCATAATCATAGAAAACAAACTTGAAAAGAACTAATCAAATTTATAGTCTCTAAATCTATATTTTTTCCACAGTATTTTCATAATTACTGTGAAAAAAAATACTGAAATTTTCTTAATCAGAGCAAATTTTCTAAATATCAGAGCAAAAATGAATATTCTATGTAACATTACTATAGTTTATAAATTATATTATTTGATAGATGTTTACGAGAAAAATGAATACATATTAAAAGAATAAAAGCATATTTAAAAAAATATTTAAGTTAAAATTAATAAAAATATGCATTATGAAATATTTATTCAAATAACGGATTACACATAATATCTTTTTATATTAAAGCAATGGTGTGAAAGAGACCGCAGAATGTATCAACGTTGTCATATATGCTTTAAGTTGCTTTGCAACTTCGTTGAATACTAATGATATCGCATATATTTAATGTATACGTTTCCCATTACTTTATAGGAAGAGACAAGCAAAGATGCAAAAGGAATTGGAAGATGCAGCACGAGATACGCGACCTGTTAGTCCTGATCGTTTAAGCTTAAAAGAAGTCGCTGGTCTTCCGACAGCAGTGCCAACGAAAGTATCCGTAACATTTGTACGTTGAATTTCAAATGTATCATATTGTGCTATCATCATGAAAACATTAACATCAATCCGTATCTGACATTCCTAATAACATTGAAACACAAGACTGCATGCTTTGTGTATGTATACGAATAGATTTATATTAAATTTTTACAGGGTACATTCAGTATAAATTTTACATTTATGAATTATAAGATAATGTTTAATTTGTAAGACATTTGTCTTAGTAGTATAAGATGGGCTGAGTAGGGCTATTTCAGTCCTTAATGTCATCTGGTCTGTAAAAATCCACTGTAACTTCCCGCTGAAAATTGTATGTGGGACGGGGGCTTTCTGTTACTAATCATTCGCGTTAGTGCGAAGTTACGTGACATCCCAAGACATTTGTCTTAATTTTTTATATTTTTTAATTAAGCGATTAAACACTTTTTTCTAGATTTACTTCGATACTCGATGCTTCCTAAATATTCGATTACTTGTTTCTTTTTTACAGCCAATAAAGCGTGATTAGTAGATTACATACTGAGGTTGTGACGTTTCTATTACATGAAAGGCTGTGTATTGTACGTGCTTTGCAATACATATTCAATATAACAACAATGTTCCCTTAGCTAATTTATTTAACATTATATTTAATTAAATTAGAAAATTATTGTCTTTTTTCAATGCCAGAGGAATGACACTTTTGTGTAGATTTTTAAAAATATGAATTTACCATAGATGCTTGGATCTATTGATTAAAAAATGATCTATTAGTTTATTTAGTTATCACTGAGGTTGAATTAGATTAAAACAGGATTATTTCATTTTATCTTTATATAGTTATATTAACTTATAATAATAAAGAATTAAGTATATATATTAAAAACGTGATTTTTCTGTTGATTTTATGATTTATCTGTAATTTATCTATGATTAGATTTATCTATGATCATTATGAGATGTATTTTTTTATATGATAATGTTATCACAATACATACACATATCACTACACATATAAGATATAACAGTATAGTAGCATTGGTTAAGTTTCTCTTAAATTTTAGATTCGTTTACGCGAAACAGTATTGTTCGTAGAATGTATAGTCGTATGTGATTGAAGATATCTAATGTTATAATTTTTATCGAAATTCGATTAAGTATAAGTATTTTTAAAATATTACAAGATGCTTTTATTAAGACAATCGACAATTTCCATATCCTGAGCCCTATTTTTTCCATTTCCTTATTCTGAATCAGTTATCATATTTCGAAAACATGATTTATTATCATTTAAAAAACGTATTATTTACATAATTATATATAGTCCTTCGTATTCATAAAATATGTTATATGTGTTATACTTAATTTTTATTTCTTTCTTTGGATCACATATTCTGATATAGAATTTACATGCAAAATGACATGCATAATAATTACTGTTCACTTAAACTATTAAATTTGAAAAATAAGAGAAACATTAAATACTGTATAAATTAGCGAAATGTATTTCGTTGCAAGAACTTTATTACAAGACAGTTCAAACTAACAAAGTTTGAGCAAGAAGTTCTGTCATTTCCTCTGTCTCTGTTTTATTTATTATATCCAAGATGTTTTATAATGACAATGTTTAGAGTCGACTAATTTAAGTGAAATTTACATATAATTAGCATTACATTTCCTTTTACATGTATTTATAAAATATCTGCTTTAAGTTTTTAAATTATACCATATAAGGTGTTTAAGTTCAGAGAGAGGGAGAGAGAAAGAGAGATGTTTACTATTCTTAATTTAATAGTCAGATATTTTCACGTTTTAATTGTTTGCTAGTGAAATTACTTGTGTATGAGAGTATAAACACAAGATATTTATAATATAATTTATGTATAATTTATGGATATCTAATTTATATCTTGTGATATTGTCATACATTATGCGAGCAAATCTTAACATAATGTTTATGCAATAGATTGAATGCATGAAGGATGTCTAGCAATCTCATACATCGAATAACTTATAAACCTTACAGAGTGCCCATGAGGGGGAAGTATACGCTGTTAAATGGTCGCCTACTGATAGAATATTGGCTACTGGTGGTGCTGACAGGAAGGTGAAGCTTTGGAACATTACTAAAGGTAACTAATCGAATAATATTCGATACTTTTAATAATGTTATTTAAAAGTTAAATTTTGTTTTTACGAAAGTTTAAAATATAATTTAAGATTAAATTGAGATTAAAATTAGCGCATTATACTACAGAGATCTTTTCTTGTACTTTTTATTGTTTATTATATTTAATGTACAAAAATGATTTGATACTAAAAAAACAAATGATTTTAACATTAGAAAATTGTTCAATTAGATCATTTGTTATCGAAATTTTTTAGTATTGAATATTCCATACTTTGAATATACCTTATATTTCTTTTAATAAAAAATAAAATGTTGTGTTTATAAAAATTTAATAATTAAGCGTACACAGTTATGAAAATTAGATTTTATTTCAGCTCTTTAGTCGAATACGCGTAAAGCCAATATAACGGCTTTCATTGAAGCGGATTGTTTGCTCGTGTTTGTTCGTATTCGCTTGCTCGGACTGTTGCGGTCAGACTATTTGTAGTTCGCGAATAGTATGAACAGAAAATTCGTCAAACTCGTATTCGTGATTCGTCATTCGCGCTGATTCGCCCGTGGAGCAGTTTGTCAACGAAAGAGGATTTGTGTAAATCAGCACAAATCAGTACGAAGTAACAATTAAATATGAATCGCGAGCAATATGGAGGATTCGCAACGCGATCTTTCGGTGAATTTTCGACGAATTGTTACCAATCGTAAATAGCGCATAGTTCAGCGCCAGCTTCAGAATACGAATTGAAGAATGAGAATTCGACCACTCAAGTAATTCTGATCTTAATGTGCTCGGTTCTGATTGGTCGAATTCTAATCTGTGATTTCTACGGTAATCCACAATATCGAATACGTAATCTGTTACAAGCAATAAGCTTCTCTAAAGACTTAATCACACTATGGGTTGCAAGTTCAATTATGATTGAGATTAACATTGCCTGTTGGAAATGTATCAATTAGATTTTTAGAATCAAGTAGTTTTCCGAGTAACAATTTAATCCCGAGTCTATTTTTCGATCACAATCGTAATCCCAATTGCAACCGAGCCCGCGATCCATAGTGTGATTGAGCCTTTAGGGGAGCTCGTTGAAGGTTGATAACCGTTGGCGCGAATATCGCCGATCGCCGCGGCGAGGAGGACCGTAAATCGCAATCCAAAGTGTTAAAGCGGGGCAAAGAACGCGATTAGTCGGAGCATTCACGCGGGTAAACGACACGTCCCGAGCCGCGTAACAATAGCGAGGTGTATCGCGTGCGAGGCGGCGGGATGACGTTCCGCCAAGAGTTTATTTCCCGTCGTCCTATTATTCAAATTCCCGCCGGCGCGGCCGCGTTTAGCTAAACATGGCGGCTGCCGTCGACCGCGCGCGTTTTGGACGGCGCGGCCTTCGCGAGACGCGTTTCCGCCGGTTTTCCTACGTCCGTTATTTCCGATTAATCAACTCTCTTGCGTCCTTTTCCATATCGTCGTTGAAAAACGAACAGTTTCGCCGAACGAACAAGCTCCGGCTTTGAATGGAGGAAGCGTTCGCGAATTTGTAAGAACACGGCCCGCCGCCGTGACAAAAAACTTCAGGCATAACGGCGCAATTACGTCATTTATGATCTAATTATAGTTTATGCGTGTAAAACTGATACCGTTTAACGAGCGGGTTGATGTCAGAAGGCTTAGGCGAAAGAGAGCGTAAAGGAGAGACAATAAGAGCGAAGAAGCGGAAGACGCGGCGAGGGGCGGAAGAGGGGGAGGGTACTAATAGAGATCTCCATTACGATCGGCGAAATAGGCTTGGGCCTGCTTGACGATGCGGACTCGTTCGTCCGCACACTCGTCACAGAATAGTTTTGTCGTCTATTAACATCCGGCGCATGTAATACGTCCATTAAGGTTTTGTTTGAATTAAGGTTTTTGCCCGTAAACTCTCGACCGTGACGACGAACGTCCTGGAGGACTGATACGTAATTTAATTCTCATAATCTTCTTCCCCCCCCCCCGGGTAGATTTATATGATGTATTCCATTGGACAGAAATTCCATTAACATATTATATTTACGTTTCTTATTCGTGTCGATCGGAAGAGAAAATTTTTTTTTTAAATTTTCTCTAGACGCGGTCTGTTTGGCATCGGGATCTCGTCTCCGTTCCACGCGGACGCGAGCGCGATAACACTTTTTCTCAAGAGATTCCCCGCGATCCACTTAATGAAGTGTATTAACGAATCAACAGGTTACTTTGCGCGCCGTTATAGTTCACCCTTGCGACGCATACTAAAAGCTGCCCCGCCGGCTTCGAAATCGTTTTCCCCGGTACCCGGTAACGAAGCGCGATCGTACGGCGCTATAACGCTCTCCGCATGTAATCCGTCCCCTCGCGCTCTCCTGTTACAAATTAGATGAAACATTCGTCCTTATTGTAAGGGTTATATCCGCTTAGCTCGAGGTTCTGTTATTCTCGATCTACATGCATTCTCCATTTCTCGGCTTTGTTCCGCGCGCGCGCTTCTTCATTGCTCTCCTCTGTCTCCACGTCCCTCTCGCTCTTTCTCCGCCTGCTTTGAGGTGCTTATAACTTGCTCCCTTCGGATTGCAGCGCGGCTTGCTCGCTGCCAATTAAGCCGTCAGGGCATAAATTTAATTAGTCATATTCAGAGAATGACGCGCGGTGGGAGGCGTGGGGGGGAGAAAGAGAGGCGGGTACAGAGAGCGAAACGGCCGTGCGATGTGGGGACCAAAGTAAATTGATGTGGCCGCGTAAACGCGAAGAATTAAACTCAAACATCGTTACGTAATGGTATCATGACACGTGTCCGCGGACATTCTGTTTGCAGGCACGTCGGAGAATAAGGGCATCCTCGTTGGCAGCAACGCCGGGGTGATGTCGGTGGACTTTGATTCGACGGGCATCCTTATTCTCGGAGCGTCCAACGATTATGCGAGCCGCGTCTGGACCGTCAGTGATCTTCGCCTGAAGGTAAGTTTGTACATTTAACCGATTATGTCTCTGACGCATCCCCGAGAGTTCAAAGGGCCGTTAAATAATGGCCGAAGGATATCCAAATATTTGTAGGAGACAGCCTCCGTAGCATATTTAGGGAGTTCGTATCTCCTTCATGTTTCTTCCTGCGGAAGTGTATAACATCGCGATACAGAGTTACGATGGTCGGTTGAATTGCAGAACTTTGTTTCGTAACTCTGCAGTTCTGTTATATAATTTCCGCATATATAAAATTCTGTGTGACGAACGAAAAGCGGCGAGAAGAAGAAAAAGGGGCCGATGCTGTAAAAATTGATTGCGGGTTAACGGCGCGCGCGCGCGCGCGCGTGCGAAATTGACTTCTGCATTTCTATCAGAATATTTGCAGAAAGCTTTTAGTTAGAAATTTGTAAAAAATTTTATATGACACGAAAGAATTCAAATATGAAATATACAACGATCGTGCATGCCTGCGATATTTAAATTTTAATCGTTAAAAGAGAGACGTCGCATTTTTAATATTTATTGTCAAAATGCGGTAAGTAATATGAACGCAAGAAGCGATTATTAAAAGGAGAAATGAGAGTTTTTAATAAGTATTGTTCTCCTACTTCCCGTTTAAAGTATATCGTTTATTTCGTTTTTCTATCATATATAGGTTGATGTTGAAAATTGTTTTTAAGGCTTCGAGTTCCCGACTTTTGATTACCACTCAAATATATTGTTGCTCGTTCGTAATTATACCACGGCTCTATGAATACTCACGAAAGCCGAATGTATTACGGAATTAGCGGCTCCAGCCCTCTCACAAAGAGATGGAGCGCTCCGCGTCCGATACTCGAACGAAATATTGAAAATTCATCTGACAGCGTTGAGTTTGCATTTTTTTTTTAAATCCGTAGATTACAAGCATAACGTCGAAATTATGGGAAAAATTGTAAATAAAACGATGTCGACGACAGACCAGTCGCAAACGTATTCTACTTTTTCTTTTTTCACAAATGTTATACATTATTGATTTTTAAATTGTTTTTATCAGATTATCGACAAGTTTGATAAAAAAATATAGTAAATGTCGCATATTTTATCAGATTATCGACAAGTTAGAAATATGTGGTAATTACAGTATAGCTATATTTACTGCAAATCAGTATAAAATGATGTTCAAAAAAAGAACCGCCTCCGGTTGATTGTTTTTTTTTTTTTAATTTTATTTACCGCACAAAATAATTTTGCATATGTTCCTTCAAATTAATTTCGCTGAAAATAACTCTGGAAAAAAAAACTGAAAGCAGCATTGGAGCGCCGCGGCGTATTTTTTGATATTTATTTGCAATAATTTGCTCTTTTAATCAACCGGGTGTTAGACCATAAGCGTACCTATGACTGTACTCAATCAAGCTTTCATACCGTATTGCGCGAAGTACAAAAAGAAGTTACATTAAGATGGAACAAATGGCCTAACAACTGCAGTAATGAGACGCGCTCGTCTCTCGTCTCCCGTGAAAACCTGATTGGCCGTACGGACGTGTCTCAGGAAGTGCATAAAGGGATGTCTCGCAAAACATGCATTAAATTACAGGTCTGTTCCGTCGGCGAGACAGCCCGTGAATCTACCGGCAGTAGAATATGAAATTTATCGTCACCTTCTTCCCTCGCGATCTATTACCGTACGGCTCATGTAAATCGGCGACGTTGGCGCGATCGTAAAGCTAACGACAATCCGCAAAAAGTCAGTTAGGACCGAATTGCTTCGCGAACTCTTTATCGCAGGTCGTTACTCCTGTTCGTACATAATATCTATGTACGTTTCGAGAAGTCACCCGTTTCCCATCTTTTCGACCGCGCCGTTTCTAAAATTCGCTCGTTCTCCTACGCTTATTCTCTCGTCGTCGCATCCATAATGGAAAAAAAACCTTGGTAAATGCTGATCGCTTTTCCGCAAGCTCCCACAGTCTTTATTTTGGAAATATGTGATTGAAAAATTGCGACGCGCGAGAGAATATATGGTCGGTCATTCCCATGAATGTCCAATAATATTCGATATTCGTGAATATTGAATCCCACGTTTTTAGCAATGTTTCTCAATAATACGAGATAATCTATAGTAATTTTTGTAATTTTTAGGTGATTTCTGCGATACATTCGCGCAGATTATTCGAAATAACATTTTTGTTTATTCCTCACGCCGCGGTGCATTCTCATTTCGATTCTCACGCTGCGATGCAGATGACAGATTAACTAAATTAAAATAATTTATAAACTCAAGGATTAGACGGATGACTATACATTTATAAATCGATTTTTATTCACGTGATATTCGTCAACCTTTTATTATTTTCTCTCTGAGGACATTGATTAATTTTTTTCATTAATAATTAATTAATCTACATTAAATGACTGATAAAAAGTATTAATTAATGAATTATTAATTATATAATGCGTATTAACAAATGGATAAAAACGTTCTTCTGATATTCCGAGATTGTAACAATTTGAGGAGGCCAGTTTGAAGCTTCGATGCGAAAAGCAGTAAGCTAGAGGAGCTTTAGCTGGCGATGCGTGTCAAATGTGACGGTCGAAGTTTAGCATATGACAGTAAATGCTTGATCACTACTAATGCACGCCGTTTCCTTTGATCTGCGCCCGAAGCCGGGGCTCTCGTATGTAAGAACTTAAATACATGGTCTGTCGATAGTCGGCGGCATATACGCGCGCGCGGTCGGTGTATGGAGGAGTAATCAGGGATGATCGATCGCGATGAAACTTTGAGTCCCACGCCGTACGTATGTCCCGACCCGCGCACCTCGTTACTTTGATAGGATTGTCAGAGTGTCGTACTGATGTAACATGATTAAACGCTGGGAGCAACCGGCGATGATTGTCGGCGAAGTCGACGGGAATCGACGAACGAGAGAGGAGCTTCTGGCTTCTCGCAGCCAGTCCTCGCAGCTCTCTCTCTCTCTCTCTCTTGCTCTCTTTCTCTCTCCAGATGAGACTCAACGGTACTTTGATTTGTGCCGTGTATATGACCGAATCAGCTGGCTTGGTTTTATCGCAGGCATTTCTCTTGCAAACGATTCGCAGAAGTCATTGACGTCTAATCGATTCGCCGCGGTACGTTTGCAGAGGGACACATAAGTAACCGATCGTTGAGCGTTAATAGTGCCGCGCGAGGATCTCTCGGGGGTCCCCACTGTGTGCTTTCCTCGGTCGCGGTTTCGGCATCCGAGAGATAATTTCTCTCTCCTCGGTGCAATTACACCGCGTATTCACATTAGATCACGTGACGAGATTCGGGCGAAGACGCCCGCTGATTTGCGAGGAAGTATGGAGCGAGATTGGGCTGATAGTCTGCTCCGTACCAGCCACGCAATTCCATTACAACCTCGACGCGTCGTTCTCCAACGTCGTCGTGGTACAAGTTGCCGCGCGCGCGCGCGTTCAACCTTGCTTGCAGTAATATCACCGTTTACTGCGCTGCGGTTTATTGGCGGAATACAATGTATAATGTATTCGCGCGCGAGCATACGTGAGCCGGTGGTATCGTCGTCGTCGTCGTCGTCGTCGCTCGCTCGCCGGCTCGTCGGGTGTGTTAGACGTGATTATTCGACGCGTCGGGAAATCGTAGCTGGCCGCCTCTCGACGTGAGCCGCGCGCGTTGTTCCGTCCAATCGACCGGATCCTTCTCTCTCGCCGCTCTCCACTCTTCTACGCTCCCCTGCCCGGCTTCTTGCTCGCTTTTTCGCGCGCCGTTCGTGAAACAGGCCTCGCCACGGGAGAGTCTACTGAACGGCGGCAGTTTCATTCCGAAGATTGGCGGCCAATGGCGCGTAAACTCACGCGGGAAACAACACGCGGTCGCTGAGGGATTCGAGACCATAACCAGTCTGTAGGTTATTCAGGCTGAGAGGTGCGAGAGCCCCAACCATCTGATGTTTATTCTCAAGTGCTTCGTTTCGAGAGAACGCAACAACATCTGTCGATCTTAACGAAATGCGGTTTTCCTCCCCCTCCCCCGCCCGAACCCGCCTGCCGTTGCGGTATCCGCGACTCGCGTCTACGGATCGTCCGACGTATCTTTTTTGCGGATATATTAATCCTGCGTTTCACGCGGCATAAAACCTGCGGGAGATTGTTATCCAAGTAAATTCTATCTCGATAGAACGCGAGCTCATGTTGTTTTATGTTTCGCTATTATCTTTTTCGAATTTTCAACTAATAAAATATAAAATCCAATTATTTCACGTAGGAGAAAGTAAATTGCTGTGTGCTACCTGGCACGCAAAGCGCCAAATCGTTTTTGCACGGACAACTTAATATTTATTTTAGGAACCGAAAAAAAAACGTATTTTAGTCAATTTTCTTTAGGCTGACGTATACATTAATAATATATACATTAATAACACACACATTAATGACGTATATTAATATTATACTCATAATGATAATGATCAATATATATTATTACTACCCAGATTATTACGTTATTAATGCGTAAAGATCCCCGTATACCATAGTACAACGGGTAGGTTTGTAATCTATTTACGTGGTTTAAGTAAAGTGGTGGGAATTTCGTGCCTTAATAATTCCAGGGCGGTAAGAGGTATTAATGCCAGATTATCATCGACCATGAAAAATGCATTACCTCATTGAGGAAAACTCGAGACTCCGCCGGCGAGAGGCGCGACCGAATGGGCTGCTCAAGATTCTTTCCCTCTCCTTCCCGCCTTTTATCTCTCTCCTTTCACCGTTTCTTTCTCACGATTCCTCTACACTTTCTAAATTTTATATTTCCCCGCCAGACCATTGTTTGTTGCGCCGCCAGCAGGGAAACGACGCGTTAAACGAATATTGATGGTATTGGCGGGTACCTGGCCGGAGGACGATAGTAGACTCTATTCCGCGGCGGTGGGGTTTCCTCGTGTGCCCGCCACTTCTATTGATTCGCCGCCCGGTGTCTGCCGGTGGTTTCCTGGCCGTCTGACATTGGCGAACCCGTCATACCTCCTCCAAGCGCGGCTCCAATCTTCTTGTAAGAGACGTAATCGCTCGTATTTTCCGTCTTCCGCGGCGTCTTCGTGCTCCTCATTACACGGTACCCGTCTTGTCTTAATCTTGACTAATGAGTAACAAGCGACGCGCTGACGACGACCGAGTCCGATGCTCCGTAAATCGAATAACCGAGAGAGAGAAAAGGGAGAGGACGCTTTAATTGCTGTACTTCAGTTAATTCGATCGAGTCTTCCTTTCCGGAAGTTGTAGCATCCTTCGCGGACGACATCGAGATCCTTTCAGACTGTACTCGACACGACGTACCATTTAATAATATATTACGTCAGAAGTAACTACAATTGTCCATTTAAAACAATATTGAATTGTTTTTTTAAATACTTCAATATCATTTTGCAATTTCGATATTATTCCGCTTTAATGCGTCGGTAATTGAGCATTGTAGTCTCAACGTAGGAATCGTTAATTTCTTTTCTTCTTTCATGACTGCAGCTCAATCCGACATGTTGTGAGTGACAAAATAGAGTTACTGAGCAGTTCTGGAGTGTATAGAGGTTTTTTTTTTGTCGGTTTATAAATGTTTCTTGTAATCTAGATAAAATTGCATTATATTATAGCCATTAATTATTTCACTATTATGACGTGAATATCGTCTCTCTGTGGAGCGCCTCGGTTTCCTCTTTCATCGCTACCCTTGTTTCGTAGTTATGCGCTCATCTCGTTTTAATCTCGGAGTCACGATTGTGCCTCCATTATCTAATCTGCTTGACGGTTGAGTTTCAATTACGTGCGTCGAGATTCCACTGTTTATGAAACGCAGATTGTACGTTTTGAGCGGCATTTATGGTGGGAATAATGCGCGATAAGCTTCATGAAAATTTATTCCCGTGTGGTTAAGGGACAGGGGATGCGCCGAGGATTTATCAATTTCCAAGAGAGTGCAACGTCGCTCACGAGACGTCGGGACGGGCCGCTTAATTGCGGACCTCTTGACGTCCGATCAAAAGGGAGGGAGAAGGGGAATATCTCTTGGCGCTCTCATGACGACTCTAATAATCAGGCTGTACCAGGCCTGGGTCGGCAACGTTAATTCAGAAAACGCCGAGGCGCTTTCAGGCGTCGTCCAATAGGGTAATTTCAGGGTAACACAGTGGGCAGCAGGCACTCTACGCTGGTAGCCCTCTCCGTTCAAAGGCATTACTTTCATGCCGACCCCCGGTAATTACCTTGCGAAATTACCGCATTTACATCCCTAATAGGAATAGGTGGATACAGATAGGAATGTCAGGTATGCCGCAGGAATATCATGCGCGAGGTAAAAAAAAAAGAAGAAGAAGAAGCACGGAAATTAACTTGAACACCGCGCCGCCGCGCGTTGTCCTTGCACGAGGGCGATCCGGTACGGAACATCTCGAACGGCGCGCTTCTTCTTTTCCGCCGGGCTCCCTTTTTTCTCACCGTGCTCGCTCTCGCGGGCTCGGGGTGGAGGAGAAGCGGCGGCCGGCTATCAATTTTATCGAATTAAGACCGGATCGAGCGTAACGCCTATTAGCTCGTAGCCGGCGCGGTATCGTGAGCGCGGCACACAAGAGGAGTAGCTTCGCCTTCGTTTCTCATTTGCGCTCCTCCGCGCCAGTTGTTATTCGAACACGCATTGAGAGGCGAGTTTATTTTCCCCGGCATTATTTTCGCGTTTAATAAACATCTCAGGAATGATATACCGCGAGTGTATTCTCATTTTATTACCGCGGCTTTTTTCGAACGGCGTGTAAATTAAAGCGGATGTTCCTTCTACCGATTTCAATCCGTAACTCTTTGCAATTTGTACACGTGGGACTTTATTCCGCGAAATATTTCCCCATTAGTAATTAGCGGGTAACATAAAGTAACGTAAAGTTAAATTATTTGACATTTGTATGCTCGCCGTCGCGTATCCGCGGCTCGTGTGCAAAATAGTTTAAAGCATAAAGACAGGACATATTTATATGGAGGACAGGTCGCACCCACGTTAATTTACGCTAGACAGGAAAGACAGTAATTATTTGTTCTTGGAAAGTTTGATTAGCCCGACAATGTTGGCTTGATACAAGTGATATATCGGCGCGCACGATGTTGGGAAATTGCTTACCGTCGACATTTCCTGAGAGTGCTTGATCGGTTGACTCTCCCTGTCCCATTAGAGGGCGTGTAAACCACCTTACAGTATATTATATCGCGCATATACCCGATATCTCACACACGTCTCGTGTCATGAGTGATAAAGGAAGAAAAGCATTCGCTTGCTTGCCTGCGTGTCACAACATTATTTTCCAATATTCATAAACATGTCACCGGGAAATAGGGAACACCGATTCAGTCACGTTAATGTTCCATATGTAGGAATATTATATTAAAGAATAAAGAATTTGAAGCCGGTTGTTATTGCGAACCTAACGATTCACAATAACAACTTGTTATTACCATAAGGACAAAAGCGAAAGCTGTACATTGGAATGTGTTTTTCGGAATGTGTTTTTCGGAGGAAGAAGCCTGGGCGTTGACGAGGGCCGAGTCAGTCGTCGACGACATGTAGAGTCGGTCGGACGTGTCATAAGATTCGAAAACTGCGAAATACATATATCTAACATAAGCTCGTACTCGGTCTATCGATAATTATTTTCTACTACCTTCGAGATTCCTTTTTCCTCCTACACATATCTGAATTTCTAGAATATGAGCTACTACAGACGTCGCAGATTTTCTCGTAATTGCACATTACGTGAGAAATTTGAACTCACTCTGTCCGACTGAAAGTTCGATTAACTCAGTCTCTACTGTATAATTAACGATTAAAGTTCTATGTATTATATTAAAGAGAATCTTATAAAATAATTCAGAAGGAAGATTTTACTATCTGCTCTCAGCTGTGACGCTTAATTCGTGTAAAGAAGAGAAAACTATTTATTCGCCATCATTTTTGTAATTTAAAAATTTCAACATCTCGTTGAATATAAGGAAACGCAAAATTCAAACGAATTTATTTGTTTCTAAAGCACACGTATTTTGATAATACACATGTATTATTTTTCGAAAACTTGATTCAGTACGCTTATTTTTATCTCGGATGTGCGTAGACATGCGTTATCATAATCGAACCAAATTACATTCAAATTTGCGTCCAAAAATGTTGCAGCTCCAATGTTATTCGCTCGCGTAAACGTTTTGGCGACAAGCCAGACCGCTGCTAACGAAATCGGTACGTTTATCCCGAACAATGTACGTGCTGCGGCGAACAACCTGTAGATATTTGGCGAACCAGTCGCGATGTCAGGAACGCATGCCGAGAATCACGCTCAAGCACGCTGGAACGAGTGGCATTTTAAAAAATCCTGGAAGCGAGAATTTGTCGTTGCGACGTCCGGCGTTTTAAGTGTACTTTTTCACTGGCAGACGCACAGATACAGACATACACACAGATATATGTACATATACATATACACGCGAGAGAGAAATATATGTATAAATACGTACGTACGTATACCTTACGTTATAAAAGAAGCAAGACTAAGCGCATTTTACGTTTCGCATTTTTTTGCGCCTCTTCTTGCTGCTGCTTTTCTGCTCTCCATGCGAAAAACTCTTGACTCTGAAAGTGCGAAGAGCCGTGCTGCCGGGTTGAAGCTAATTAGTATTTACGCCAGTTTCAAAAGTACGCCCCGTATCTTTCTTTTATCGCGCTAAAGTGCATCTTAACGTGGCATAATGTGGACAACTGCGAGCGTGAAATGCACCTGAAAGCGTCAAGCGCACCTCGACGACGTGTGTACGCTCTCGGGTAATGCGTATTTGTAGCATTGTAAGAAAATGCTCTGGCACCCAGCATGTCGCCGGTGTGATATATTCCCTGGGCGCTGTGTCGGTTGCGACCGCCCCGCTCATATAGAATACTGCTGTGTATGTGTCTTCGTGTTCTGTATCGATCGCTAATTAGAAATTAATGCCCGCACTAGACTTGAATAGCTTTGATGGTGAAATGTAGCTGATCGCAATTCGCTGCCAATGATTGTCGGTCGCGCGGTTTACGATCAAACGCGAAATTCTCTAATTACATTCTAATGTGACATAATTATGTGTACGTGATTGTTTAACAATATGTTGGACATATGCTTTCTTTACGGGTGATTTTCTTTTTTATATTACAATTATATTTTAGGACTTTAGTAATTTTATCTTTGAAGATAAAACGTAAAAAATTTTCTATCTTTACTGTTGAATGATCACTTTGCATATTTATATAAAATATAATGTATAATGTATAAATATCATAATTATTGATAAGCTTGTGTTCTCGTTTGTACAATTTATATCAACGATATTTCTCAGATTTATTATAATTTTAATTTGCCTTTGTATCTTGGAGAATAATTGCAATAATCAGGATAATCTCGAACGACTCCGAACATCTATCTCCGAAGTTCTTTCTTCTGTTGGTCATTTAATTCTGCCAATTTTTCTTCGATGAAGTAACGAAGGAAAAAAGGCAGGAGGGAGTTGGTTCTTTAGACACGCTCCAATTACGATGTCCAGAGCTTTTGAAGAGATTATAGATATAACACAATGGCTGCTTCTGTGATCTAAATCGGATTTAGTTTAATTCAAGACTCCATTCTCCGGGGCTTTGCCCACTCGCGTGCCCTGACCACGTAAATGCACCGCTGGCTGCGGGTTAAAACGCGTCGCGAATCTTGTACGTAGCTTCTCGTACGTTGGCAGATAAAAGGGAAAGGGTGAAATCGACTGGAAAGCACAAGCTTTTACACTTTTGACTTTACCCGGCGTACCGTGCACTCGTGTAGCATTGTGCATACTACAATACAACACACCGTTTTCCCCGATCTCATGCCTGATATACATTCGCGCGAGACGTTTTACAATGTGCTCTCTTACAAACCACTAGATATAAAAAGGAATTCTAAAAACTCTCAGACACTTCTGGTTTTAAAACACACATTCCGCAACTATATTTGTACACGTGACGTTTTTAAATATGAATACATGTGTCGATAAAAAAATACGTACAGCACTGACACTGAAATAATCAATATTTTGCAAGTTTCAGAAAATACGAATTATTTTAATGAACAATTGTTATTTGTCCCAACGTCGAATTAGTAAAGACGCTTGTCATAAATTGTAGGTGCGGTTCAAATTTAAACTCTGAGATGATATTTTTCACAACAAAGGACCCCTAGAGATTAGTAGATTTTATATGGAAAATAGCTTTCAGTTAGATTTCTGAAATTAAAATATGTTGTTGCCCACACCTTTCTGATAAAAAGTGTCAATGGGCACAATCTCCTAAAAGCAATAGTTTAGGAGCTACAAAGCTTCAAAGTTTCTATATTAGGATTTGGAGGCGAAGCTAACGTACTGCTTAGAAGTTTAGTTTTGTTCAAGTAAATGCATATATATGATGATTAAAGAATGTATAAATATAATTCGACGTCGGTGTATATACAGGGTAAAGAAAAAAAAAAGATTGATTTGATTATAGGATATAGTCCTTGACGTTTGATTTAGTGCAACGCGACGTGAAAGTGACAATCAAATCACAGCGCGTTATCCAAACACAACACAGCGTTGTTTTTTCCCTTGTGCCTCTGTATTTCTCAGATTATTAAATAATACGACTGTTGCTATACCTTATTTTCCATTTGACGATTTAATCAAATCTTTTTTCCTCACCCTATATGTACACCGACGCCGAATTATACTTATACATTCTCTAATCATTACATATGCATTTACTTGAACAAAACTAAACTTTTAAGCAGTGTGTTAGCTTCACCTCCTATCCAAATTCTAATATTGAGATTTTACAGCTTTGTAGCTCCTGAACTATTGTTTTTAGGAGATTGTGTCCATTGACACTTTTTATTGGGAAAATGTGAGTAATAACATATTTTAATTTCAGCGAAATCTAACTGAAAGCCATTTTCCATATAAAATGTGCAGAGTCCTTTTTTTTACAGTTTATTGAGTTGTATGAAGTATACAAAATTCACACAGAAACATTATTCAACTGCCAAAATCCAGTCTGATCGAAAATAGCATCTTCTCCAACTAATTGTAATTGCTACTTGAATTGCGCCACCAAGACGACCTAATACTTTTCCAACTTTTCATTTTATATAAATGCGGACGCGGAAGAGGGCAAATTGTGCATGAAACTATTTCCGATCTGGTGTCGATTCAGATCTAATGAATCGTCGATGTTGGCTCGTGGTATCTATCGCGTGCGCGCTGGAAAACTTCTTGGGAGGAATTTAATTAATGGGACACGGTTTGTATGATGTTATTCGAGATGCCGTCGACCATTGCCTTTCCCCCCCCCCTTCTCTACTTCAGATATGAACTGAATTTAAATTAAAAGTGTCGAGAACTTTTAGCGGACGATTTCAGCACACTAGACTGAATCCTGAGCTAATTAAATTCGGAGTTTGACATTAAATTCTGAGTTTGTGGTTGCGTTATATTTGTGACTTTGGTATAATTCTGGAAAGTATAACGTACACATTTTTCAATTAGAAATGATAATCTTATCTTTTACAAGATCCAAATTTATATGTCTACGCATGTGTATAAATAGATGCGGAAAAACAAGATACATTTGATATTGAATGTATCTTTATAAGAAAATTATCATTGACCACATATCTAACATCTGCGAGATATTGCAGTCGTAATTATTGGCTAAAAAGCTTATAAATATAAAATGATAAATTATCTGTGGAGCCGAAAATATTGAAATAGAATAATTAATTCGCAAATGTAATGTACCATACATTTTATCAAATAAGAATTTAATTGTATTTATGATTTAAATAATATTTATCACTGATTGCGAGAATCAATTTACGTTTCATAATACACTTATTCTTTATATTACACATGAAAGTGTATAAACGTGTCTCTGACTTTTTGTATTTAATGTCAAATGTGATTGAGTTATACATATTGTATAAATCCCGCCGTACATTCAAACGTAAACACGGATTGAGAGAATCTGTCAGATGTAGCATTAAGTGTGTGTAGGAAGACTGATGGATCATTGTCTCTGTTCATTAACGCGGACAGATTCTGATATTTTAGTTAGCGGATATGGAATGTCGAAACATCGCGATGGCGACACGCTCGATTTTGTCGCTAACTATAACGGATACCTCGCCGGGCACCTTAACGTCGCGAAAAATCGCATCGATCCATCTCTGATTTAGCGGATTGACAGGCGAGGGATATAAATAGCCGACCCAAATCCCGCGCCGTCGACACCGTTCGGCGTGTCCATTTAGCGGATGGACGAAAGAGAGAAGGTTTGATCGAATTAGACGAAGGAATCGTTATGCCGTCGTAAGTAATTGCCACGTGAACGAAGGTCGATGGGTCAAAGATTATAATTAAAGTCGAATCTTTGCTCGGCACAAATGAGTTAGGGAAAGGAGGAGAGAGAGAGAGAGAGAGAGAGAGAGTGAGCGAGGTGGTCTCTTCGTGAACCACCGTTGCTATAGTTACGATGAAAGCAGACAATATCGACCGAGAAACTGCGCTAGACGAACGCACTCGAGGCTGAGCCGTTAAATTAAAAGGAGGAAGAATAGCGTTTAAGGGAAGAAATAATAACCGAAGAACAGCGCGGAAGCGGGAGCAGAGGGAAAAAGATAATTAGTTAATTCGCCCGTGTATAATTAAGTGGTGATCGTTCGGTCCCTCTACCGATTTCTCGTCTCTCGTCGGTCAGCATTGGTATTCTCGTCAGACAAGCGGTAGGTGATTGCCGCGCCCCGCACTTTTGAAATTAATAGCGATTCCGTGAAATGTCGTCGCTTCATCGTCGCCGGGCGAGAGATTTCTGGAAATTTTGCAAATTTCGATGGGAATCTGTCGGCCAAACGAGGCGATCGAAGAGAAGTTCGCACGTTGCGAAAATGGCGCGGTGCGAGTGATAAATCGCGAAATACAGGAAGATCTCGAGGACTTCATACATTTTCGCGGTGCGGAACTCCCGGGGTTAACTCGACTCGTCTGTGATGAACGGCGCGCAGCCCGGCGGGTATCTCGTGCTGAAATCGCGTTAACTCTCAAATATGGCTGCCCCGTGATTTCTGCAGTCGACCATTCGAGAAAACCGAATTTAATTTCGGCTTTTCGATGCCCACCCTTCTCGTACGTTCAGTCAGTTCGGTTCACGGTTCGGAAAGTGTTGATTTGAAATTATTGGAATGGTTATGGAGGTTCTTCCAATCGAGTTATCACCGCATAACTAAGTCTGATACAAATAATGAGAATAAATTTTAAATGAAGGTTTTAATGTAATGCGGAGAAGAAACGAAGGACGCCAATAAGTTTAAAATGCATCTTTTTTTTTCGCGGACAGTTTTAATAGTATTATATACATGTAAATAACACAAGTAAAATTAACAACTGTAATTGAGGCAGCTAACTCTGACCGCAACAGTGACTTTACGATCGCGTCCGACTTCTTGGTACTCTTGGCCTGACTTAGGACTAGTTCGGAGAAACCTGAAACTTTAACTAAAATCGAAACTCTGACTAACTTCCGCCGACCACTCTGCGAAACTTGAAACCTGAGATATCTTTACCACGTGTAACATATTTCGAAATATATAAAATGCATTTTTTCTTTTTGTGACATAAATTTAATCTTTATATATATATATGTATATTTGAGATAAATTTATATCTATATTGTTCGATATTACATTTGTAAAAATAATAATGATAATTATATTTTTGTTTGATTGATTCGGTAGTACTTATTTATAATACGCGACTTTCAGTAATTATTAAATTGAAAATGGACATGAATAATATTGTTTTTTCATTTCGTAGGTACAAAGAATATTACTGTATATTTAATAATTTGTAACTTTCATTAATAATTTTTAATATTTTTAATTTTTGAATATAAACACATATATAATTACACTGTGCTATTTAATTAATGCTCATTCTTGCAACGTGCCCGAGGCTGCAAAGCATACATATTTCTCCGAATTAATTCCACTTGAAAGCAATAGGGCTTTTTTCCGTCTAGTACATGGGATTACTGCTTGAAATTCAATTTCGCGAAGCATTTTATTTTTGCATTCGAATACGTAAACGGATCAGGCAACTGTTTCCTCCGTGCTTTATAGCATTTTTATGATCTTGGCCCGTAAAAATCGCACGAATGTCGCTGCTCCTCATGGCGTTGAGAACTTTGCAACGCCGCCCGTCACATCGATTTGTATAAAATCGCACGTCGACGCATCTCTCAATGGTATTTCGTCGTCCAAAGCCGGGCGTGCTTTACGCGATATTTTATGCCCCGAGGGAGGTGCCGAAGTGAAAGACGTATAGAATAGAAGTCTCGACGCCACGTGTGGAGAGTAACGTGCAACTCTTCGGCTGTAGAGCCGCGCTGCGGAATTGCACCTTCGATTAGGATAACGGCAAACAGCAGCGGTACGGCCCTTTGATCGCGCAATTAATACCACGGGCTTCGCCTGGCCTTGATTATGCCCGGCCCGGCCCAATAATTAGTTAACGCGAGCGCGCGCTGGCTACTCGCGAGCTCGCATTTCGAGTGGGTCTGAAAAGAGAGAATCTCGAGAGTGGCTCTCCGCGGCTGATCCGGATTACGTCGTTGGTAATAAGGCTTGACCCATTTCTCGGCACGCGCATACGGCTGATTTACTCGTCACATTGCCGACTGTGACTTAAGCGTCTCCCTTTGCTTCGAGACAATGCGCGAGCGCTCTCTCTGTCTCTCGATGATTTTCGCTCGGCTTCATCGCATGCATCATCGATCGAGTTTCCGTATTTTAATCACTCGCTGTTGACTCCGCAGTCATATCATAAGTTTGAGCGAACAATTATATTATAATAACATAAACGATCAGGGTTCGCACCGAAAAATAGCTTAAATCTACAGTCACACAAGGTACGATACGCCGAGTGCGATTAATATTTAAGGAGGGGATCTTTATCTTGCTGATTAAATAGAGATTAAAAGATGTAGAACGAGTCTTTGTTCGTGAGGAACCTTTGTTGCGCCGGAACTGTTGCGGGATGAAATTTTTAATTCAGCTTTCCCGCTCTTGGACTATCTGAAATTTCGCCGGTAAAGGCGAAATATTGAAAAAAAAAAATACTTGGAAATAGTTTCTCCGAGATATTTCCGTGCATTCTTTTATTTATTCTTTATTCTTTGAAGTACATTTACTGCATAAACTTGGTATTACAAGTTACCGTTACGTCTCAGAGAATGTTCCGGTTTAAGAGAGTTATCTCCTTTACGAAGGTCCGTTTATTCGCGCGATACTACTATTTTTCTTTCGAGTCGAACGTTATAATGAGAAAATTGCAGTGCAGGCGTGCTAGACTTTTATGGGGCGTGGGAAACAGACATGGGACATAATGCACTCGCGCTTGTCGATAATTATAATATTATAGCGGTATTATATTGCAGCGCGCGCGCGCGACATTGTTCCGAGAAAATTGTCCGACGGGGATATACTTACGGATGGCGCGAAATCCAACTTTGTTGGAGTAAAAATTTTAATAAAGTTCAATCTTTCGCGCGCGAGTTCTCCAGACGCGCGCAAGACCCGGCGAGACAATTTTAAAGTTACGTCGTTTTCTTATTACGCGTGATACTTTGCCCCCTTTAAGAATCATCGCGACTTTCGCTAAAGTGCGTCTCTCGCGCCGTTATCCTCCCGAGTGGAGACTGTAAAGTCCGATATACTTTAAGAGGCGCCAGACTTTTAACCGCGCCGGTCGCCGCGATATTATTCCTTTTGTGTTTTTCCGCGCGCGCGGTTACTTCGCTCGCAACCCGTAAAGTCCGTGCACTTCGCCAACCAGGCGCGTATCAGTGGTGAATCTGCGACCGCGGTGTATATGCAAATGAATCACCGCGTTCTCGTAATATTTTATATTATAAGTGTCCTTAGGAGAATCCGCCCGAGATTTTTTTTTTTTATCAAAGGGGTTCTTAGGAGAGTCCGCCCCCGACAAAAATGGATTTCGGTATCAATTTTAACCCTTTGAGTCCCAATGGCAAAGATCTTTGCCGTTTAGGACTTTGCCCAGAGTCCCACGAAATGACAAATCTTTGCCACGAAACTTTTAAATTTTTATAGCAAATTCGTAATCATGGCCGCCCGAAAACTTCCATGTACGAATTTTCAGTAAAATCGAATGAGTTTTCATTTTCGGCACTTCGGGCCCATTTTATGAATTCGGCGTGGGACTCAAAGGGTTAATGCACGATTCGCCGGCTCACGGTACAAAAGGGATGCGCATTTTCGGCTCGTCGTGCCTCCGTCTCCCGTGAAACGCCAGAGTCTCGCACGTAATGTGTGTATGTGTGTGTGTGCACGCGTCCATATATTACTGTGTACATATCAATTATGTATATATATTCGTCTAGCCACTGCTGACATGTCGTAGACATGTGCACGCGCCTATGACATGGTCAAAGTGTTAGCTAGGTCTCCAAGCAGGTGAGGTTCCTTTGATCAGGTGTGCCCGCCATGATCGATAGCATGCATAAACATATTTAGTCTCTCGTACTTTTAAATGCTACAGTCTGACATACTCTCGCTCGCTGAATAAGACGTATGAAAACAAGACATCCGATTGTACTATTAATTTATTTAAAGTACTAGTGAACATGAAAATGCTTTTAAAATGCTTATAAGCATTAAAAGCACGATCGTGAGCATCGCGCATTCATTCATGTTTCCTGCGAATGCTATAATCTACGGATTCATCTCCCTATTAATATTCACATTAATGAAGATAGAGATGCGCAGATTGTAGTGTTTGCGAGAAGCGCGTCGCTCGTAATCACTTAAGCGCAACAAAACGGTTCAAAAAGCAGTTTTAATATTTGCATCAGCATTCTCAGCGAACTGCTACATTTGCGTAGCGGCGCGTATGTCACGGACGGCGCCGCGGCGAGGTGTGCGCGCCGTGTAACTTTTACTCTCGAAGCAATGAGTCATCGTCAGTCTTCCTATCGCCTGTATTATCGAGTCACGATCGGTGATGTTCGAGAAATGCAGCCTGCGTGCAACGAAACGTGTGCAGACGTTAACCCAAAGTCTCACCTCGCGATTGAGCGATGATCGAGCGAACTGTCCGTCCGGAGAAAACGAAAGTTCGTCGATCGCTGCGATCGATAACGGGGCATATGTCCGGTTATGGTATCGGCCTATTGTATCGCAGAATAAGAGGCAGATTGAGCTGCCAGTCGGCGTATCGCGCTCCCCTTATCAATCCTCGGAAGCGAGGTCTACTATCCTTTCTCACGTGACACGGTGTGTGCGGCAATCAGCCTTCGCCTGCGTAGAAAC
Source organism: Tetramorium simillimum (assembly GCA_011636635.1). Lineage (NCBI taxonomy): Eukaryota > Metazoa > Arthropoda > Insecta > Hymenoptera > Formicidae > Tetramorium > Tetramorium simillimum. The sequence goes on along the minus strand of VBVQ01001837.1, from coordinate 3,411 downwards.
CTCGTCTCTCTACCTTCGTGTTACTTTCCTCCTCCCTTCCCTTCTTTCATTATTTATCCCCTTTTCCCTCTTTTTGTCTCTCCTCTCGTTCCTCTTCCTTTGTGCCTCTTTTTTTTTCTCTCCCCCCCTCGGCCTAGCGCGTGAGTTGAGAATTTTTAACTTGCCGAACGCCAACGCGTGCAGCATCGATCCAACTTCGCCTGACTGCTTCAGGCATCGGCTACACGTTCAAGCCACGCGATTTGTTCAAATCAGAAACTTTCAATATCCGTTGCTCCAATTCAGACGGCGGACTCCGAGTGAAATTGCTGTTAAATAACTGAGCATACTCCGGGAAAATTACTCCTATCAAATTCGACAGGACACTATCTTTATTGTAAATCAGTTGACTGTAATTTAGTGGAACGGCAAATGTTTCCAAACGGACGTGGTAAAATATAATATCGTTTACTTTAATTTTTCCCCCACGAACAAGATATAACCTTATACTTCTTATATATATTATAATTAATTCTACATTTTCTTCCATTTCGAAGATATGTATTTATTGAGCATGAATTTTAGAACGCGTTTGAGAGACCCTACAACAGGAAATATATCGTAAAAGGTCCCGATACTTTTTTTTTCCCCGACGACGATTTTTGTAAAATATGATAACCAAAATGGATACGTGAACACAGATGTCGAGAATAGCTATAATATCAAGGCACATGCTGAAGATTCGAGATAAATAAGTCTAAAATAGTCCCCGAGAACATTGGGATGGGAAAATTCCCCTTATGGCGATCATAATATGATTCACGGGCCCTCCGCACCCTCATTTTTAAAGAGATTTCATATTCACTCGGTATTGTTCGATGAGACTATACCCTCGAGCGTTTATTCGACGCAATTGAATCCTCCTGCAATTATTTTTTTGTTCGAGTTAGAATTGCTCAAATTTTCGGCGTGGATTTTATTTCAAAATTGGCCGAAACCGACCCAAATTACAACCATTCAAAAACATTCAGCGCATAGAATTGGAAAATATTCAAAATCGTCGATTTACGACGAAAATTCGACTTGCTTCAACTCGTTTTGCTGTTGACTGCGGATTCTAATGATGAAATTTTTTTAGATACAGCACATTCATTTACAGAATTCAGGTAATTTTCCGATCGGTTTCGCCCTGCAATGTCAAACGCGCGTTAGTCAGGCGCGAATTGTCGTGGCGGTTTATAATTCTTGCTTCTGTTTCATTCGCGTCGCGCCCCGCGCACGGTGTACGTGGACAGGTAAGTAATTCAGCGATCGACAGGATTCCCGCACCCCCCTCACACCACGCGGGGCGGCAGGATGAAATGCAAATCGCTGCTCGACTACGGATCGGTGAATCCCCTCGAGATCCTCCGCGACACGGCGTGCCTTGGCGCGAAAACACTCCTTGCGGTCCCCGGGGGAGTTCGAGCCAGACGCTCTCAATCTTCATCGCGGCACTTAGGAGGGTCCGCGTAAATTAATTCCCGAGGTTACCGGACGAATACAAAAGGCGGCGAGTGTGCTAAGTCACGCTTTTCACCGGGACGCTTTTTCTCGCGCGGCGCACACTGCAGTCCCACTGGGCGCCGGGCGCGATGCCGGTCGCGTGATAGCAGTATTTTTTAATGCAAAGCCCGCGAAAAAGTCGCGCGCACGAAGAAAACGGATAATGCCGGGAGGCGCTTAAGTTCATAATTTTGCGTATTATCAGATAATAGGCTACCCGGGTGTACCCTTAATCGGGAAGATCGTGTGAAACTTTTGAAATATCAGGCGAAGAATCGCTTAATCGACTAGAAATTTTCCTGTTGGAACCGAGTTTATTTAATCCCACTCTTTTTACGATAAAAGGGAAAAATAGAGAAATCATTTATTTGAAGGAACATGACAGGTGTACACACTTTCTTTCTTCCTTTCTTTCCGGCATCACGATAGTTTCTCTTGTCTTGATAAAAAATTTTGCACGCGTCTTCAATAAGATACGTCATGCGAAGGGGGAATGGAATATCTTTTTAACTTTTCATCTTTGTTTCAAGAAAGTATATCTAGCGTAACCGAACTGTAATGCATCAAAGTAAGAACCGAACCCTCCCTTAGTTAACTTCATAACTTCTCTTGTTTCAGTAAAACAACATCGACCTGAATAAAACCCTCGCCGGGCTCTCTCCCTCCGTACCATCGTCATCTCTTTATATCCGCGCACCTATCTTACAACCCAGCCGAGCACAATAATACCGAAGCTGCCGCTATCGCGTGATTCTAACGACACTATTTTCCCTCGTAACTCAGTCTTATCCCATTGTGGATCTCGTCGAAACTTCGGAGCGTTTCTCCTCTGGCGACTTGCCTCCGCGAGAGCACGATGTGCATAGCAGAACAAAATCGTCATCCCGCATACATTAGCGCTACTTATTTTAATGATTCGCACAATTTTTTAAGTATGAAAAATAATTTGTCTTCTAGTATAAATTTTATTTATACTAGAAAAAAATTCTGGTTAAAAACGGACGAATCGGAAGAATCTTGTAGAATTAATCAAATATTCTGGTTATTATAAAGTTGTAAAGTATTGAGTTCTGTTATAATGACCAGAATATTTGATTAATCCTACAAGATTTTCCGATTCGTCCGTTTTAATTAGAACTTTTTTTCAGCGTGTGACGCACTTGTATATTTTAAAATATAAACAAGATTATAATTACATTTTATATAAAAAAAGATAGGATTAATTTTTTACAAACACATAAAACTTTCATAATTACCAAATGGAATTATGTAATTACGTAAATGTCGATTTGCGTAATTAATTATTTAAGCTCATTCTTGCTCACTTAATAAATTGCGCTCTGTCGAGGTGTGTTTGGCTGCCCGTGAGATACAGCCGTATCGTATCGTAACAATGCTCCGGTAATTCTGTGAGATCTCGGTAAACTACGTGAATGAAAATTACAACTATTCGCGGAGAAGAAACATCCGCCTAATGCGCGTTATGATCCGGCAAGAAACATTATGTGCCCCAGGTGGAAGTATTTTTTTTTCTTTTCTTATTGCGCGAGATCTGATATTATATTCGTACCTATCTCCTCTATGTAAATATATATAATACTGAATACATATGTACGTGTGCCGCGCATGCATATATGTATGCCCACGTCGGACCACCGGGTGGGTGTTATTAATTCACCTCGTACATCACACAGTCTCTCGGCTGTGGGGGTGAATGCGGTCGCTGAGGCCGTAGCTCTCTGCCGAGGTATCGGGAGGAGGGTGGGCGCGATCGTCGCAGGGAGTCTTAACCCGTTCCGGGATAGCGGCGGGGCGTAAGTGGATGCAGACACGTTTGGTACAAACGTCATTGCGAGCGAGCGTGTCGTTCGCGGCGAGGGGGGGAGG
>VBVQ01001836.1:0-21719 GCA_011636635.1 Tetramorium simillimum | reverse complement strand
TCATCGTTGCACAGTGACCCTTTGTTTGTGTCAAACATTTTTAATGGCTCATAATATAATAAAATTCATATAAAATTCATATTAACGTGCTTCCTCTTTTCTAGGAAATACAGTCTTTATGACGGACAGCCCGCCACCGTATCCCGGCATACAGCCAGGATACGGATACGCGAGCGGCCCGCCACATCAAGGCGCCGGAGCTGCAGCGGGTCAACCAGGAGCTCCTCCCGGATGGGCTAATCCGAATTACAATAGCCAGCCGATGTCCCATGCAGGTGCGTATCCTGGCGGTTATGGACAACCGCCTTATAGCGGTTATGGACAACCGCCTTATAGCGGTTATCCGCCTAATCCACCACCGTATTCGGCATATCCGCAAAGCGGCTATACGCAGCCTGGACCTTATAATCAACAGCCGGGACTTTATAATAATCCATATCCACGTCAATACTAACAAGTTGTAATGAATATCTATATATATATGTATGTATATATACCTATATATACATCTGTAAATTATATATGTATATACATATATACTTATACATACGTACACAATTTTATCATCAAATTATTAATTACGACAGATGGACAAAGAATTGCAAAATAATAAAGAATTGCTAAATATTCTTTATTATTAAACATAATACATATGCTTATGCAAAACAAATATATATTTTTTTTTTTCTAAATATTGATAGCTTAGTAAAAATATATAAACTATACTCTTTTCACGATTGCATTGAATATAATAAAAAATTATATTTATGTGCGTTGATTCCCCAAGATTAAACATATTAAACATATATACTATTTAAAAAATATATATATATATATAAAACATATAGAATATTAAATATTGATTAAAGATAATTTTTGCTGTTTTTATTTAAACCTGTCAATTCAAGATTTCGCCTCAAAATGAAAAGATAGGATTAACGCGAATATTTACTAAATTTGAAAGTTTTAAGCATTAAGCAATACATTTGCGTAACATGTCCTTGCATATAGGCCTAGAAATAAGATTGGCTTTCACTTTACTTAATTATTATCTCGTAGTTGTCAGTTGATCCGTAAGCAGTTTGGACAGACAAATATAATAGACTGTGTGTTTCAAGTCCACTCTTAATCCGCGTTCTTATATTGTGAATTTAAAATATAATTGTTCATATATGAGTGCATAGACAAATATTTTTATCGATTATTAAACGGTTTGCATCCAAAAACGGTTAAAAAAACGGGTAAAATTGCATGCAGAATCATGCCAGAACAAAATAAATCTAGGACATCGAATAGAAATTATATTTGTATGTACTTGATTAATATCAATATTAATAATAACGCTAAAAATATGTGAATTAGATTGTTTACTTTTATCGTCATTATATTAAATTTTAATAATATGAGATTGGTGCTTTTCAATCATAATCTTTGATATAAATTTAAATAAAAAAGAATCATTTATTGCAATTTGTCAATTTTTATATTAAAAAATTTCTGTATAGAATTTATATAAATCTTTTAAAATAATTGTTTATTGTGATCTTACTTGCATCTCCAAACTTAATTTGTGTGAGACGCTATTTCGCTTCATTATAATTTAAAAAAGCGTGATATTTTTGTTAAGAAAACAGCTTTCCTTTCAGAATTTAAGAAAAATTTGACGCGGTAATAATGTGACACTTCACTTTTAACTTGTATTCAATTGCATTATTCCACGATGCCATTCTTTTCTTTTATCAGATGCAAAGGCTGCTGAAGCTGCACAGAGCGCATATTATGATCCTAATAGACCTCAATGTGCTTATGTTCCACCACCAGAATATTACGTAAGTGTTATATTTTAGATAGATGTAAAATATTTATAGTAATGTCCAAAAGTTTATATCTGCAGTGTTTTTGAATATATATATATATATATATAAACACGTTTATTATTTATGTATATTTTTGTTCACATGAAAATGCTTGCCTGAAAAACATTTCTTTTATTCTTTGATTTTTTTTAAATATATCTGATATGAAGACAGATGCTTTGTCTCATTCTTGTAACATTCCGTGGTATTTTTATCACTAGCAATATAGATTATCTTATTGTAAGTTCACTATCAGAAGATCTCAAATATTTGTCGCCACATTGTGTACTTGACATTATATCCGTGTCTGTATCAGAGGTAGAATATTTTTATTCTCCTATATAGAAGATGGACAAATTTCATATATACTTATACATATTTGAAATGTGTGTATATATATATATATATATTTACAATATTATACAAATACATAATATATTTTGTATATTTCAGGAGAGTCCACCAGCCTACACAAAGAAATATCAGTGAAAATGTACACACGTTACACAAGCTAATTATCTAGTGCAATCGATATGCATTCCACTTTAGACGAATACTGCAAATTTGTATGCTGTCGCGCATTTAACATAACAAACTGTCGACGTTTGTTATGTAGCAATTCTTGAATCTGGATAGGTTCAAGATGATGGTTGAAGGTGCACTAGGTTTTTCTCGTTACAGCTATGCAATGTTAAAGCACAGGTATTACTGCAGATATTTGCAATATTGCTATGTATTAATGCGAGCATTAACAATAATTTCTTATGTACATGTTATTTCTTAAAAACGATTGTATTGTTGTGTTTCACACGAGTCTATATAATTATACGGAATAAATGTTTACACACATGTAAATACATGTAAGCGATTTGTATGACCATGAATTTGCTATAAATGAATATGTATATATTTTACGTTTTTATTGAAAGTTTCAAAAATACACAATATATCAATATTATGACACTGTAGTCGAGCAATGTGGTCGAGTGTAAAAACAAAGTTCTATACAAGTTCAATATCGTTCTTCGAGTACATTTTTCGGAAGTTATTTTCTCAATAGCTAGAGAGAACGCGAGATTATTTCTATTTACAATATTTATAAAGATAATTTATATTACAAGGAGATATTCTTATATAGGCTCTCAATAGCTATATATTTAAAATGCGTTCAATTTAATATCTTCCTGTTTAACAATATAACTTTATTCGTTGCGACAGCACGGTATAACAAGAAAAAATATTAACATCAAATAACGGAATACTGACATACGAGATGGCATATATACTGTATCCACGTTCTCTAATACTTGCAAAAGAATAAAAAAAAAAACAATTGCCTAGAATCCTATCCAAGCAATGTTTGCAAGTTATAGATGTATGTACGTTCGCAGATACGCGTAAAAAGCTTTAAAAGTCTACCCGTACTCGGAGGTAACTGTCAAACTGAGATTTCCGTTTTCGATGTGAGTACTGTGATACCAAATCCGCGTATCCAACAGTACGACATCCGTTACATCGACAAAGAATTTGAAAGATTTACATTCGCTATCGCATTCCGGCGTTGGAGCCACGATCCATGTTTTGCTACCTATTACCTGAGCTTGCCACATGAGTCTCGATATGTAATCCAGCTACGGAAGGGAATCAGACATATTTGTAAGTATTGATGACACATTTTTGTGGCACGCCGCCGTACGCGGATAGTTGTTGGACTATAAAACTCACGTGCATAACGGCACCTTCCTCGTAGCCCATGAAAATATAATTGCTGTACGGAATTTCCGCGTCATCCGGCAAGAAGTGAGGTACATTGTAAAACTTGTTCATGGCATCTAGGATCTGTGGATGGCAATTTTTCCAGCCGACATACCAGGGATCTTCGCCCTCTCGATGTAACGCTCGATCTTTGCTCATCGCAAATACCTCGCGCAGGTTCGCAAAGTTACTCTTAAAATGCAAAAACTGGCATTCCTCTTCTACCGACTCGTAGGCACCCTCGATACGCTCGTACAAATTTCGAAAGAATTCCAGGGTAAATTCTTTACGCGCAGGCCAATCATAGATTGCATTCTTTATTATCATAGGTCGGGACGAATAGGAATATGAGCGAAATTCCTCTTTGGTCAAATTTGGCAAGATTAACGGCGCTTCGACGTCGCGACAGTAATCGCACGTCGTTATCGGCCTCGTAAATTCCCATACGAGATAATTATTTGGCAGTAAGCATCGAGTTCCTTGAAAACTCTTAATTATATTTGTGTAAAAATATCTATTAAATATGCCATAAAGAAATGGCATCACGAGCATCACCAGCAATTTCTTCGAAGGTGTTGCAAAACTACGATTCTTGGCACTTTTTGCATCACTAGTACTAGTCAGAGTAATGGTTTTTAAATCGTTTATCACAGCCCCGTGTTGGAGATAATTTTCAGATAATTTGAGAAACGCTTTTTGTATAAACTCTCCACTGTTTTCTGTCGCTGCCATTTTAGAGTAATTTAGATAAATCTTTGATCAATCCATCATTCGTATCTCTCGTTTGCCTCTCATTTCGTTCGTGAAAAGTCATTCGTCGAGTTACTTGCATTCGTACTTTTGTGATTCATGATGAGACATGAGCGAAATATATTTCCTGTTTTGACACAAGTATGTAGAGAATGCGAAATATAATTTGTGTGTCTCAATATATTCCACTCTCTCACTCTTGTACCACGCGGTATCACTTGCGTTACAATTTCAATTGATCTTAGCAATATATTAATAGTAATTATTACGATAGAGAAAGAGACAGTACGTTCTGTAACATCACTGCCTCTTGTATCCCGTTTTAGTAATCGCTCATGATGTATCGCTAGCATCGCGCGTATCGATACGTACATTTATCATTGCCCCGACAAATGCGAGATCGTTGTACAGTATATGAATCATTTGCTTTATTTAGATCTTATCGTGGTTCGGTTGTTTACATTACCAGAGGATTGCCAGAGGATATCTGTGACTTGTAAATTCAAGGTTTGACACACACGCACACAATATTTCATTTCTCGCTATATCATTTCTCGCAATGGTCCAGTGCAGCGTATCTTTACGCAAAGACAAAAATCACCGGTTTAAGAATACAACGACGATATACGACGATAAATAATATAGCCCATATTTACACGCTTGTACACGCAACATCTTGAGCTCGTCCTTGAGCTACATACTCGCGTACTGCGAGAGCTCCGAAGCTGCTATCGATTATACGACGGAAACTTTCATCTCTTCCAGTTGGTGGGGATTCTCCTTCCAATGGCATTCACATCTGCCTTAGAATGGAAGTCTGCTTTAGTCGCGGCCAAGTACTTTAACAAGACGTTTCCTGCATCGTATGTTCAACAGATGTGTCTGCAGTCTCCATTAAGAAAAACAGCTTGCATTATGACACACGCGTGTACGTTTGGAAGAAATTGTCGGCGCATAACATACGCCGACAGAATAGTATATATGAATTGATATTATTGTGTCCTTTACGTAATCGGATTTCTACCTAATCGGATAGAACTGCGATTAAAACAATTAAGCATTAAAAAACAAAAGTCTCAGAAGTATTTATTTTATCAAATCACACACAACTAATGTACAAGTCCCATTCAAACCAACTTCTGAAGTAGATTTCTCGACACGTGTCAACTGTCGTAAGAATTACTACAAATTTTGATTTATTTTATATTCTTGCGATAATACGTTTCAAACGGTATAAAACCTAATTTACAGCAGTTACAACGCTAAAGAGTATACATGAATCTTTTATGCATAATTCTTATAGAATGTGATACAGCACGGCGTATGGACTCGTTTTGACCTGTCTTTTTACACGTTATTTTACTACTAGGCCAATCACAAACGGTTGAACGGATTTTCGTAATTTTATTCAGCGCGAAATTCGTTGTTATTCTGCTGTTGAGTTCATGCAATCATATTAAAGTGTAAAATTATCAATCCACTTTTTGTTTACAAGGACTTTGCTCAACTTTGCTCAATAGTAATATAATGTGCTGTAGTCTATATTACGCAAAAAAGGTGTGTGTGTGTGTGTGTGTGTGTTTTTTTTTGTTTTAAAAACTTCAAAAAAAGTAAAATTTTGTTGAAATTTAACATGTATACCAAAAATAGATCTCATACAATTTTTGAATTATGAGTTTACGAGTGGGTATACGATTATTGATAAACTGAATGTTATGTGAAAATTATAAGTTGCATAGATAATAATCATTTTAAAAGTTTGTTTGTAAATGCTATGACTTAAACCCTTTCGCTATGGCGCGTTTGTAATAAGAGCGCAAAAGGCAAATTTTTTCGGTGCAGACAACGCTTAGAGAAAATGTTTAGTGAGTAATAAAAATAAAATTATTTCAGATATTTCAATCATCCGAAGTGATTTTTTTTTAACTTGTCTACAATCATATCCAATTAAATCACAAGTATCTTTTATAATATATAATTGTTTTTATCTTAAATGTCGAAAACTGAAGAGAATAGAAATATACATTCTTACCATAAATAATCCCTCACATGTTTCTGGACATAAATGTATGCCCAAAAATCTTTGCAGCAAAAGGGTTACGTGACGTATAATTAAGTCACAAAAACTGTTGCTTTGTTAAATATACAGTAATACAAATAATGCATTAAATTATTGAAATTAAAATTCTTGGTTATAATATCCACATAAAAATAACATTTTTTCTTGCAAAAAGGATTTGTAAACAAATTGAATTGAAACTAATTTATAGATTTTATAAATTTTGAATAAAATTTGTAGACATATCTTGATAGAAAAAAAGTTTTGAAATTGACATTGTCAAAAATTCTATGTAATATTATCACAACACATTATTAATATTATGGAAGTTTCACTAATCACAGTTCTCTCAAAACTGCCTTACTTTCAGCAGTGTAGAAAATTCAGGGGCATACACTTAAATCTGGACTATGAAAATATAAAACATTTGGCATAATGATTATATTCGTTTTTCCCACGAAATCAAGACTAGTCACCTAAATTGTTTTTTTAACGGGGCAGACTACGTTTATTGGGTATTCTCCGCACGACGAATGCAACTCAAAATAAATTATTACTTACTGTTAGAAATGTGTGTGTGACTAGCTGACAGTTTTTATGTCAATGTAACAGCAGTGTTTGTATCAATTTTTACACCCGCGTAAGCTTTACAGAAATCGAAATTTCCAGCGATTCGCGATCAGAAGTAACACCATTTGCCAAGAATAGCATCCTTAATAGCCGCGATGTACTGCGCGGGAACCCAATATATCCAATATCTCGATGCTTCCGTAGTGCCTAATTGTATTGCCTGCAAGTTTTCAAGATTTATAATCGGATTAGTCAAGATGATTATTGAACTTGGGGTGAGTATAATACACTGGCGAAGCTAAGCGCGACACGTACCATAACGTGATATTCAGGATGATCGTGAATAGGTTCACTGTGTACACCTTTTATCGAATTCATAGGTATTTTGTCTGTCCTTTCTTTCGTGCCGATCCAAAGTTGATCTTGCTCCAATTTAAATGTTAGTCTGACTTTTCCTCCAGACTTATTTAACATTCCAGCTAATGGAAATTCAGGTAAAGGTTCCTATTGTATCGTATCAACCGACAGTATCAGTAATAGATTTTGACCGTGTGTGTGTATGATGGGCTCTATAGATTATACAACCTTGCTATCTAGTATTCCTGGCATCACGTCCTCCGGGACACCTTTATCTAAAACTTTCCTATGGAGTTTCTGTTGCGAAAGAGGTTCTTTGCTCGCCGAAGAAACAGCCTCGTCGACAAGATCCTGTTTCGTTGGAATTGACACAGCCAATACATCGTCTAACTTTGATCCAACTATCATGACTTTGGCACCTTAAACATTTGTCAAGCAAGTGTGACACGTTTATTCATCATAAAGAGGGACAAAGATATACATATATATGTATATATCGCGTAAAAGACATAATGATGAAAGACATAAGCAAAGTATGCCTCGATGGATTTGTACCTTTTGTGACTCCCAAGCTTCTAAGAGTCTGATCGTCTTTGGCTAATCCTTTAAACATAACTTTCTGCATTGGTTGCGGTACCGAGATAATTTTTTGTAAATGCGTCTTCAACTCGGCAACTGTGCCATCTAAAGCAAAATTTACACTAATCTTCTGTTTGTTGTAAATCACTGTAAAGTCTATATTCTCTGTGATGGCAGGTTCTTGCAGAGTAACCGCAGCCGTGTCCTCCGTGTCGTTGACACTGTTTTCGCACTCCATCGTAGATTCCTTCGCGTCTGCCGCCAAATTTTCAATGGACTTTGGACTCGACGGGAGTTCCGGGCAAGGAGACGAGTTGCAACAGCTGTCATTGTTGTCGCCCTTTACCGTATCTAGAGAAATGACAAAACTAGACGTAAACATGATACGCGAACAACATGAGAAGGCGAAAACGTCTTCCTGCGGAAGGGTTGCGGACGGCAACTATTATAGGTATATCTCGGAGATGAATCGCGACCGATCGCGACACCGCAGCGACGAGGGCAGACGTATGCAGACATACGAGGGATCGGGATCGGGATCGGGATCGTTGGTCGCAGCATCGCGCAAGAGAGCCAGAGCGATTAACCGGTGATAGGTTAGCGTTTACGGTAGCTCGGTTGGAAAATACATTTGTATGTACTTATATACATTTCGGCAGGGTACGTGGTTGATTTGGGCTAATGGACGATTCGGCGAACGGCACAGACAGACAGAGAGACGCTCGGGAGGAGGACACATTGCGAAACGCGCGAGGAAGAGCAAGAGAGCCGCGTCACGCCACACGCAACCGCATCTGACGTACACAAACGCAGCCTGCACCCGCGACGGGCGATCACCCGCGACGGCCGCGACTGGATGTCCCGAGGAAATCCTGCGCGATCTGTTCGCCCGCCGGTCGGCGTTCTCGCACGATCGACTAGGAGGATGGTAAAGCGGGAGGGAACGCGGACGGGCAACGGAACGTCGGAAATTTTCGCGGAAAGCACGAAAACGAAAGAGGATTCCGCACGTACCCACGTACTCCATGTTGAACCGTGTTCCGTTGGCCAATCAAAATTATCACAGAGAGCGTTACGCATCGTGATATTCGTGATCGCGGTGACGCACGTCACCTCGGAATGACTTTCGAATTTTTGAATCTATGTATGTACGTACATACCTTCCAAGCGCAATCGACCGCGCGCGCGATATCGGGCTTTGTGCTACGTGCTTCCAGCATGTAGAGGAAATTAACGTTTCTCTAATATATTACATTTATATATATAGGTTATATCTACATATATACACACAATTTAAATATCTATTATTATTTTAGAGAAAGAGAAAAGAAGACGGTTGCGGCGGAAGACTCGCGTGACTCGCGTCTTTGGCCAACAGACAGACCATACTATTGTATAATTTGACAAACTTTGACGAAATTCTGACAATCTTGAATAAAAAAAATACAAAACGTCATTTCGTCGCGTTCCATTAGTTTCGAGACGTTAATTTTACATCTTACTAATGATTTTGTTTCATTTATAAAAGAAAAAGATTTTTTTCCATATTGGCGCGTTTTTATGTCATTTAAACGTAAAACGAGGATAGAAAAACATAAAAATGCGCCAACAAGAACCCCGAAGAACCTCGGACTTGAGAGACAACGATAAAAAAAATTAGGAGAATCGTTACTATGTTGACACTACATATTCTATGGAAACGGATAGCGCGTGCTGCGTGGAGAGAGAGAGCGGTGAGGTTAGGTGTGAAAAAGGATACGTCGTTTTCGTGGGTTAGAAAAATTCGCAGTGATTTTTCGAGCATACTTGAGCGCATAGGAGGCGTAAAATGGCGACAACGGGACGTGCCGCTTTCTCTCAGGACGGCCAATATTACGCGTCGTGTGGTAATGACGGCAAGTTGAAGATCTGGGAGACCGCGAGTGGCCGGCTGAAGCACGAGTATACTCCTAATCGACATTTATCGTCACCCTGCAGCGTCATAGGATGGATCTCGGTGAGCCCGCAGCCGGCGGGCAACGTATCGGTAAATACGCCATGTGCTTCTTAATGCCGTCGCCGCCGCCGCCGTTAATGCTCCCCCTTCCTTCGCTTTATTTACGTATTTGTCGTCTACGATTCGAAGCCTCGACTCTTTCCAATCCTCATCCGCTGATCGTCATCCATATATACATATAAATAATTTTTTTTTTCTTGAAACTGCGATACGCGACTTTCCATGAAGGTTATGTTAAACACACGTTGTTCGTCAATTTTTGCATCGAGCGAATTTTCATCTCCTTCTCAATGTTTCTCGCAAATGTTTTCACGGCGAGAGATTACTGAGGCAATGAGATCTTTAGACTCGGCCAAATTTTGCACATATTAAAATAAATATAAAATGGAAAAAATATGCTAGAAACTCTTACTCCTTTACCACGAAGCAACGATGACACGTTTTCTCTGTCTTTCAAGCCGTTACCAAGAAAGAGGCGCAAGAGAAAGTCAATTTCGGAAGAGATCGATCGCAAGGCTGTTGTGGCGATGGGTTCAACGAATGGAAAGATCATCTTGTACGACGTAGCAGCTGCAGCCGTCAGTACTACGTTGGAGAACGGTCCGGCCTCCGCTGTTACGGCACTCGTTTGGTCAGCATACGTCGGATTGATTACAGCGACCAATGATCATCACATAGTGGAGTGGAATCTTCAGGAGAATGGAATTAAATGTAAATGGAAATCCGGCAAGGCGAAAGTCACGGCTTTGGCGATTCCATCTAATGGAAAGTCCTTGCTGTCTGCGGAAAGAATAATCAAGTGGTGGAATTTAACGACCAAGCAAGTGATCCGCACGTTCACTGGACATGCCACGCCGGTCACTTTTCTTCATACTATACAAGTAGACAGCGCTACCAGTTACCTAATCAGTGGGGCCTGTACAGATAATCATCTTTCTGTATGGGCATTGGATAAAGTATGTTGCGGTTTCGCTCTGTCATCTTATTAATCTTTGATACAATCTATAACCAGCACCTAAAATGCTACAAGTTCTTAATTCAATTCTGAGATAAAGATTTTTATAGAAAAATTTTCATAAAGAGGAAAGGCGTTAATTAACGATTAAAACGAAAGATAAAATGCCGTTATCGTTTCTAAAAATTCGCTCAATATTCTCATCTGTTTGTAATGTTTTATGCGATATGCGACGCATCTTGTATAACTTTGTTAGATTTAATTTTAGTATATTAGGCTTTTATTTGTCATTTGATTATCGTATGTATTATATATATTATAAAGTAGGAATGTTTACACAAATAAATTTCTTTTTGTCTCTGTTTAGAATAAAAATGATAAAACATCGATAGCAACACTAGCCATGCAAGATGAGGCTACGTCCATCTCGATACTTGTTGCAGAAGAATCGCAGGTCGTCGTCGTGGTTACTACTCAATCGGGTCAAGCACACATGTTCAAGTATCAGCCGAATGGTCATACCAAACCGTTAAAACCATCTCTTAACATTGTGGTAGCGGCAGATGTCACGCAGAAGGAAACTGTTCAACAGATTCCAATTTTAGCGGCTCACTTGACTGAAGATGAAAAGCTATTATTAGCATATGGTAGTTATCTGAACTTGACATTCGAAAAAATTATCCCCGATTTTTCGGACAAAATGCAATGTTTAATCAGATCGGAAAGATTGGATACAAAAAAATTCAAAGAGAAAAAAGAAGAGACAATTTCTAAAGTAAAATCTACCTCGATAGAAGATGTTGAATATCTTGCACCAGGTAATATATTTCGTAATTATGTCTTCTCTTTCTAAAATTTCGAAAGTAAATGGTTCGGATTCAACCAGAAATTTTAACCAAAGATGAAAAAAGAATACTGCATTACAGGAACAGGAGCTCCCACACAGAAAAGAAACAGGACTACCTCAGGTTCTCAATTACTCTTAAAAGATAGATTGGAAAATCTTAGTTTAAATGCAGACGCAAATACACCAGGAAGGATACCAACGAAAGGCGCGAATATGACGCAGTTATTGATGCAAGCGTTAAATAGCAAAGATAAAACCATTTTGACGACGGTGCTGTTTACTAAAAATGAAACTGTAATTCGTAATACCATCGCAAAATTACCAGTGCAAGCAATTACGCCATTGCTTAAAGAATTAACCCTTATGTTGCAAGGCAAAACATATGCGTAATTATATCATATATATTTTTTCACATTTATAGATTTTTCTAAATTTTGTAAAACTACCAACTATTTAAAATTTGCTCGTCATTTTTTTAAAGACTAATTATTTCATTCGCGTTTTTTAGGAGTAAAATTGCAGTAATGTGGTTGCAAACTTTGATAATGACACATGCAGCGCACTTGATGTCGCGACCAGATGTCGCGGAGATACTCAGTCCTATTCTAAGTTTCATCGATGCGAAGTTAGTGCTTCTAACGGCTGTACAAAGATTAAAAGGCAGAGTTTCTCTTATAACAGGACAAATATCTCAAGCTAATGAGGAACACAACAAAGATATAACTGAGGAAAGCTTGCTTGTTTATCAAGACCCAGGTTAATATGACGTATCTATATTTCAAAATTTTACGTTGAACTGGATATTTTAATCACGTTATCGAAAATGTATGTAGATTCATCGGATGAAGGTGCCGATAAAGATGATATTGACCTAAGCAGCGAATCCGATGATAATTGGGAAGAAATGTCGGATCAAGATGTTCAAGATGAGCAAGACGAAGAAGATAACAAAAGCATCAAATTTGAAGACGACGACAATGATGATGTAGACGATAATGATTCTATAGACAGCTGAAATCAATCAAGTTGGTTGGTAGAACAAAATAATTGGTCTAACTATTATATTATATATTAATCTAATAAAATAAATTACACGAAAAAGATTATTATAATGTAAAGAATATTGGGTAATTATTTATAATGCAAAGAATATTGGCCGAATATCATATAATTACTTTTATTTTTTAAGAATTTTATATTAATATGATAATTACTCAATAGTTGGCTTTTATCTTGAAAAATTTTATTCTTGAAAAATAATGTTCTATTGTTGAGATAAATAGTAGAAAGAAGTAAATAAAAAATGTAATTTTTTGTACTATCAACATTATACTGTTTGCATTGTTTAATTACAAATACTATATGCTAAATGTTTGAGAGAATAAAGCGTCATTTTTTTATATCGCAATAATTCCTTTCCAGTAAAAATCTCGATTATTACTACAATGGAGCCATTCTTGATGTAAGATGGAAGTGCAAAGATGATGCTGCAAAAATAACATCTTTTTCTTCTTGAAACGTTTATTTTTATTATACATGTGAAGTTTAAAACAGATGGATTTGGAAGAAAAGCCAAATAACACGCTTAATAAAACAATCATAAAAGCTAATGCGTTTTTCTCGTTTATAACGATCATCCTTGTACAGTTAATATTTTTCAAGAAACAAAAAAATATATATATACACAAATATATAATTATATATGAATAATGAAGTGAAAGACACGAGTACATATTTTCATACCTTTTTTTCCGTTGATCCGTCATTAATTTGGTCTGAATGATGTTATATTTAAATATTAAAAATTGTAATATAAAATAAAAATATTCTCTTTATGCACGAATAAGATTTACCCGCATCACGCAAAATATGCGATAATTTTCTTGTAAAATTTCATTAACGATATTTAAAAAATTATAATATTTTAATATATTATTTTCTATTAACTGTTTCATTCTTTCAAAGATAATCGAACAATTCTAGGAATCTAATAAGACTTTTAATAACACTATTAAAGAAGTAATATTATGTAAATTTATATCAAGCTTACGGTAAAAAAGTGGAACTAATAGCCTGATTTGAAATACATGGTATGTCTATAAACCGTTGAAGTAATCAATTTTACTATTCATTTAGTATGTCGTTTATTTTGAGAATATTTAAAAAAACCGGTTTTTAAAAGTTTGCTATGACTATTTAACTATTACACAAAGTTAAAAATTTAAATAAAATTTCAATTTCAGTAAATTTTAATTATTTTTATATATGGTCTGTATAATGTTTTCTCTATTTTAAGCTTGCACAACTTCGGAGAACCCTGTGTATATTATAAGTCGGTCAATTTGAATATTTCAATATTTACTTTTTTGTCCGAATACGAATACAATATTTTATTTTAAAAAATAAACGAATTTTATATTCTATTTTTAGTTTTTCTTATAGAATCGTTACCTTAGGTTGTGTCACAGCAATTATTCTGTATGATGGAAAAGTACAAGTATACATACATACTGTCGTTACGTATTATTCAAGCTATGTGGAAATTACTGATGTGTTATCACATGAATTGTTATTAATATTTCTATATTATCAAATCCTAAAGGCTAAATAAACTTGATAAACTTGAAGAAACCGGCTGGCCTTATGATAAACTGTGTCGCGTGTCGTTTCAAATATCTACGACACACCTACAGCACTATCTTCCAAATGTCTTAAATATCTCTTCGGCTTATAACGTGTTTATTATTTACTAAATTGATAATTCACATTTATTAACAGAAACGATTGCTTCAGTCGAGTAATTGACTAATTATTTGTTATATATACATATATCCAATTATCGGTGTTTATTATTAATAATATAATTATTGCTTGAGTTGGTGATATGCTATTTGTAATTATATTCTATAAGTAAAAGATAAAGAAAATTCCTTCCTAGAAATAGTCTTCTCTTACATTTAAACTACTTTCTGCTTACAATTTGTTAATTGTCGTGTATAGTTAGCAACAAATTATACAGACTTAAAAAGTAAATACAGGATAGCTTATTATAAAGATGTTATTTATATCTTTTTTTATATCTATATTACTTTAATTACTTAGAGGATATATACTTGTAGGATATTATCTCTTTTGTGTATTTCATAACTTGTCTCGAAAGGAAAAGTGTTGCAATCCTTTTATTCATATCGATTATATATTTTTCACACTTTTTTTTATGCATAGTTTATGGATTAAAATATTTTTCTTGACAAACAATGTTTTATCGTTATATTTCCTATGTTGTAATTGTATAAGAGTTCAAATATATGTAAAATTAAAATTTAACAAAAATAAAACAAAAATAGCTTCGGTCACATATTGTACGGTCACGTATATTCTCTAAGAATTTAATCTAAGAGAATTTTATAAATATTATATTTACCTTCTAAAAAGACATAGCTTGTTGTTAACATTAGAATATATATATATATATATATATATATATATATATATATACATATAGTTGTAATTGATTTTTATTTAAAATCTTTTTTGATAAAATTTACTTTGAATTACGCAAGTAAGGTACATACAATATTTGTGACATTTGTAAAGCAAGAGATTTGTAAAAATAGATATTCAAAACTAAAAGATTATTATTTTCTCGACATTTTCATTAAAAATAAATTTCTGAAAGAATGTGTAAACACGAAAAGAATGAGATAAACCTGAGACACCTTATATCACGAGCGATAAGAAACGTTGCGAAGCCGAGAAGCGGCTCCTGTCTTTTATTATTAATGTATAATCATGTTTTCGTAGGAATTTCACTCAAGAGACTATAAGTATCGTGTTAATTACTTGTTATCACATTAGTCGTAAGAAATAAAGGATGAAAAAAATATTAAGATAACGAATACCAAACCAACTTGTGTTAACAAAACAATTTCTGTTATGGAGTTTTATAGGTGATATTTATACAATATATGCATAACTTACCAATCCACTATAATTAACAATGATATCACAAAATTATAGCTGTAAACTTAAAAATTCTATGTGTTATAGTTCGATAATCGCATATATGTAACGAATAATTAGTCAATTACTCGACTAAAGCAATCGTTTCTGTTAGTAAATGTGAATTATCAATTTAGTAAGTTATAAACATGTTATAAGACGGAGAGATATTTAACATTTGGAAGAAATAGTGCTATAGATGGGTTATAGATATTTAAAATGTGTTGGATATTTAAGAAAAAAATTTTTTTTTAATTATATGTATGTATGTATACATATTTTTATATAAACTATGCGATTCTCTTGTGAAACTAATCGTACGAGGAACTTTGTGAAGAAATAAAGCTATTCTTTAAGTTCTTCTATTGTGCCAAGAACTTTCAGGCCTTTTACAAAATCGCCTTTTTTGAGAACGTCTCTGGAGAGACATTTTTCTTTGACTTATATGTCATCGAAATTATGTATACGGATTTTTACAAAGATTAGCCTCCATTTATATTAATTTTAAATGGCCTCCGCTTAAACAAAATTTTGACATGATACAATATATGAGATTTAAATTATTAAATTTAATATTAAAAATATTATATTTATTAAATAATTAAATTTAATTAAATAAAAGCTATGTAATATTAAAAATGATCAGTTAATGTGTAAGAAATTTTATTTTTCATTAAATACATATGTATATGTATATTAGTTAAAAAATCCGGTGTCCCGTTACTTTTATAATTTAGTGAAAAGAATCTGTGCATTGAAATGTAGAATAATTGTTAATCAGCGTCGGAATGATTTCTAAGGAAATTTCTATGAAGAAAACGTAAATGATGTGTTAACGTAGAGAACGCGTTTGCAAAATTGCGAGAAAGAGAGAGAAACGACATGGATCTGTCATCATCAATTTCTACTACTCTTTCTCTGAGCGCGATTACCACTACGAACGAGGATACCGGGTGGATGGGTATATGGTGCGGAAGGTGCGACTCGCGGATAAAGATAACGAACGAAAACGGTTGAAATACAGACAAGTCGTGACTTGTAAGGTCAGGCGATTAGGAATGAAATCGTGCAGTTACCGGTATAAAAGCTGGCAACGGCCATCGGTCAGACATCGTTCTCCTCTGCTGACTCGCGGAGGTAGTTGCTGATCGAGCTTGAGACATCGAAGGTTGATCGTGAAGCCGAACGCGATGCTGAAGGAGCTGCTGTTGCTAGCGCTAACGGCGCTATGCATGTCGGATGGATTCCATCTCACTGGTAAGACAGCCGACATGGACTTCCTTCACAAGCAGAAGAAGATCTACGAACTCATGTTCTTCATCAAGCAAAACACCCTCACCGATGCGGAATTCTACGAGATTGGCCGTAATTACGATATCGAGAGCAACATTGACATGTACAAAGACAAGGTACCTAAGCTAAAGAAATTTCGCTTTTGATTTTCTACACGGTTCCGGTTCCGTTTACACACGTACTGTTTAACATTCACGATTTTCTCAACATTTTCTCTTTTCGCTTTTCATAGCTGGTCGTCCAGGAGTTCTTGTACTTGTACAAACACGGTATGCTTAGCCGTAACGCCATATACTCGCCGTATTACGAGGAACACCGTGAAGAGATGAAGCTCCTCTTCAAGCTCTTCTATTACGCCAAGGACTTCCAGACCTTCTACAAAACCGCCGCTTGGGCACGTCTTTACATCAACGACGGAGTCTTCGCGTCCGCCTTCACCATCGCTGTCTTCTATCGTCCCGACTGCAAATACATGAGATTACCGGCTCCTTACGAGATCTATCCCAATCTATACTTTGACAGCACGGTCATCCAGCAGGCTCACGACATCAAGATGACTCGTGGTAAGTCACCGCGTCATCGCGCGATAGAGGTAACTCCTCCAAGCGCAACGCAATTGCGAAATTAGATTATTGTTAGTAGTAGTAGTAAATAATCTTCTGTTTTTATATTCACCACGTCGCATCGCAGGACTCGCCACTGCCAACGTAGACAACGTGGACAGTTACATGATCTATGCCAACTATTCCGGAAATTTCGTCAAGCCCTATTTCGACGAGGAGTACAAATTGGACTACTTCATAGAAGACTTTGCCTTGAACAGCTTCTACTACTACTTCCGCCAAGTGATGCCGTTCTGGTTCGACTTTAAAGATTTCGACATCCCGAAGGACTTCCGTGGCTACTACTACTATTTCTATCACAAGCAGCTGTTGGGTCGCTACTATCTGGAACGCATCTCCAACGATCTGGGAGACATCGAGGACTTTGATTGGAACAAACCCTTCTATCCTGGATACTACTCGACTCTGATGTATCACAACGGAGTCTTCATGCCCCAACGTTCTCGCTACATGAATGTGCCGTTCTATAAGTACAAGTATCTGAAGGTACGTATCTTTCCGCTAGTCGCAGTCATTTTACGGTCACTTTATCCGTCCGAAGTTTGTAAATCTTGTTGTTTGCGAATTTGATCTTTATAGGAGATCGAGGCTCTGGAATTGCGCATCATGAATGCTATCGATCTTGGCTACGTATACGACAAGAATGGCAAGCAGATCAACATTTACACCCCCGAAGGATTCAACGTCCTCGCAAACCTGATCGAAGGCAATGTGGATTCGTGCAATCATCATTTCTACGGAATGTACGACGCTCTCGCTCGAGATATCCTCGGTTTCAACTTTGACTACAAGGATAAGAACAAGGTGATCCCTAGCTCTCTTCAATGCTACAGCACCAGTATGAGAGATCCCGGATTCTACCGTCTATACAAGAGGATCATGACGTACTTCTTCAGGTTCGAACACGCGATTCTTGTTTCGCTTTCTTCGATTCCCATCCCCGGAATTGCAGAAGCGCTTTAAACGCTCTAAACGCTCTAAACGCTCTTACTCAACTTTGCCTCTCTGTCTCTGTCTCTCGTAGGTATAAGAAATACGTACCGTATTACACTCAGAACGAACTGATTTTCCCCGGCGTCAAATTCGAATCCGTCAATGTCGACAAGCTCTCGACCTACTTCGACACTTGCGACACGTTCATCAATAACGCTCTTTCGGTGGAGAGCTGCAAGGAGGGAATGAAATTACGCGTGAAAGCTCGCCACTATTGCCTCAACTACAAGCCGTTCACTTACCACTTCAACATCAACAGCGACAAAGAGACCAAAGCCGTGCTCAAGATCTTCCTCGGACCTGCCCACGGCGATGTTCACAATGAGAAGGACATCTCTTATCTCCGCGAATACTACAAATATTTCATCGAGATGGACAAGTTTGTCGTAACGCGTAAGTCGTATTTCGATCGAGTATAATAATATTTTTTTCTTTTTGATTTTCCCTCTACCTTTCACGTCGACCGTCTCTTCGCTTCTTTCAGTGAGATCAGGCGCGAATACCATCGAGCGCCGTAGCTCCGATTCCGTCTACACCATGCCCGATATGATGTCCAGCGATGTATTCTACAAGAAATTGGAGAAGGCCATAGGAGGCAGCGAACCGTTTACCTACTACGAGAAACTCTTCGGCTTCCCCGAGCGTCTGACTCTGCCTAAAGGTAAACCCGAGGGAATGCGATTCAAGATGTTCTTCTACCTGAGTCCGTTCGACGAGACCAAGATCACGACCGTGGAATTGCCGATCTTTGGCAAGTTTATGCTGGATGGAAAATCATTCGGTTTCCCGCTCGATAGACCGATGTATCCGTGGAAGTTCTTTACGCCAAACATGTACTTCAAGGATGTATATGTCTATCACGTGACAGAGAACGAAAAATCGATGCACTTCTAGACTACCGACCTATTCTAGCTTGCGTGAGCAGCTGAAGAAGACTAACGATAATTAATCGCCTGGAATTGTATCTTGTATCACGAGGATGATACGAATAAAACAAATCTTTTTTCAATAAAGAATGCTGAAAAATTATGCGTTTGGCAGAAATTTCTTTCTTACAGAGCTTTTTCAAATCTATCATACACCTTGTCATACACCTTTCCGAACCTCAATTACACTCACTCAAAAATATGTTTCAATTCTCGCAAAAGAAATGTTCTCTTCGATAGAACAATTTCGCATTCTACTCGTGTAATTCAATACCTTTAATTTTCTTACGACTTATTAATTTCTCTTTTAACTTGTATCGATTAATTAAGAATTTTTTCATTTATTTTGCAATTAACTGCAAAATTTTAGAGATGTAATAAAATATGTATATTTTTAATAACATGTTTCGTTCATTTAATAGTGTTTCAACATTTAAATCAATGCAATTTTTACATTAAAGTTTATTAATTACAGATAAAAGTAATGAAACTTTGTCTTTTGAATGAAACTTTGTAATTCGGGAATTAAGCGAATTTTCCTTCTAAGGAAGGAAAAAACATTTTAAATAATGAAACAATATATATATGTTTATGAAGCTGTTAGAAGCCAAAAGACGCGTTAAAACGATTAACATCACATGTTAACAACTTTTAAAAAATTAAATTTTAGTAACTTATTAATTGTACAATCAAGGAAATTGGCGATAAATGTCTTAGGCTCGATTGCGTTATTAATTCGTTATTTCGACTTTAAGTGAAATGTGTGTCTTTATTTATTTAGAAAGAACGATGAAGATAGACGTTCATGCTTAAGTTTCGCTTAAAGCCAAAATAATGTTGGTGCAACCGCGGGTCTTAGTTTTACAGATTTAAATTTTGTATCGATTTCGTCATCATTCAAAACGCGCATAAGTACGCAAAGCAATAATGAAATTTTAGTTTTATATTCTGATAAAGCAATTTATATTGTAAAAATAATACGTTTTAAAAATCATTTCTGACAAAAATGTTACAAATGCTGTAAATTAATATAATTTTATAATTTCCTTATGTAATTTTAAAATTGTGATATACATATATATTATATTATAAAAGAATTAATATCCCACGAAAGATTTATTTTCTTGCTTTAAAACATCATTCTAGTTTGAAATGGATTAATATGTATTGAAGTATTAAACGTATGCGTGTGGCGTGATCGACATACAGCTCTCAAAGCCAAAAAATAACGTGCATTATCTTTATAATACTTTATAATATATAAATATTGCATACTCAAAATTATAATTTATGAAGATTTTAAGTTTTAAGTTTTGATTATCTTGCGTTTACATATGTCTTTTCTCGTCATAATCATGTTAAAATTGGTTTTCAAAGTCAAGAACTTTCTAAAAATAATTCATATCGCACACATACACGCGTGCGCACTCTCTCTCTCTCTCTCTCTCTCTCTCTCTCTCTCTAATTCTCAGTCTGTGAATTCTACATATTCTTCTTTTACGCACGAGAATTTTTAAAACAACATTTACAGAATATACAATATTTTATAGGCACACACACACACACACACACACACACACACACACACACACACACACACACAGTTATATTAAAATTTTTATTTCTCTTTTTACTATATAGTTTATATTTTTGTAATTTAATCAGAAATTTTACTTGCACAAATAATAAGTATATATAATCCTTAAGAGTAACGGTGCACCGTTTCATTATCTGCAGAGACAGTTTATCAAAGTCGAGTTACACGTTAATCATGAATTGATGAGTAATGTACATGTATATTTGTTATATTATCGTACATGTATTTATCGTAGAATGAAAATAAGGGCTATCGAACCAAGCTAGGTGTTCGTGCTTTAAATTTCTTTTATTCAGTCATACGACCAAAGGTATGGACATAAAGAATAATTACAAACGTTTCGACCTTTAATTAGGTCATCTTCAGTGTAAAATCTAAAACTAACAGTACAATTAATAACTATAGTGTATACGCCGCTTTTTTTCTACGCATAAATGATTAGACGATGGAACATTCACATAAATGCATGTCGCGATCAGAATATAGAGAGAAATGTATTGCATTTATGTGAATGTTCCATCGTCTAATCATTTATGCGTAGAAAAAAAGCGGCGTATACAC